>ML279411.1:10037-21928 GCA_005239495.1 Nicotiana undulata | reverse complement strand
CACTTTATCTGAGAGACAGGAACCAGAAGATGAGGAGTTTGGACTGGTGAGGAGCAATGACTATATTGAAGCACCCATGGGAGATGGAACAGGTCCAACAACCCCACGCAACTTGACAGAGGGAATCTCTCATGAAAATACTGGTCATGATCTTGTTCCATTGCAGCAAGACAACTTGGAACAATCCAGAAGTGAACAACTGGCTCTCAAATCACACAGATATCAGAGTTCTCACCCTCTTGAGAACATCATAACAGACCTGAGATCTGGAATCAAAACTAGATCCTCCTTGAAAAATATGTGTGCGTTTGATGCATTCCTATCCATGATTGAACCAAAGAACATTGCTGAAGCCCTGAAAGATGCTGACTGGGTAACTGCTATGCAAGAGGAACTGAATCAATTTGAAAGAAGTCAAGTATGGCACTTGGTACCTAGACCACTGGACAGATCAATAATTGGCACCAAGTGGCTCTTCAGGAATAAACTCGATGAGGATGGAACTGTTACTAGAAACAAGGCAAGACTGGTTGTTCAAGGATATAGCCAAGAAGAGGGAATTATGATGAGACCTTTACTCTTGTGGCAAGATTGGAAGCAATCAGACTTCTTATAGCATTTGCTGCACACATGGAATTCACTTTGCATCAGATGGATGTAAAGAGTGCTTTTCTCAATGGCTATTTGAAGGAAGAAGTATTTGTAAGACAGCCTCCTGGCTTTGAAAGCAAAGAATCACCTGATCATGTATATAAACTTGACAAGGCTCTCTATGGTCTCAAGCAAGCACCTAGAGCCTGGTACGAGAGATTGTCAAAATTCCTGCTGGAACATGGGTACAAACGAGGCAAAATAGACAGTACTTTGTTCTTAAAGGAAAAGGGAAAAGATCTTCTGATTGTACAAATTTCTGTTCATGATATCATATTTGGGGCAAAAACTGAGAAGCTCAGCAAGGCATTTGCTACACTAATGGGGAGTGAGTTTGAAATGAGTATGATGGGTGAGCTAACCTTTTTCTTAGGTCTGCAAATCAAACAAACTCCACATGGAACAATGATTCATCAGCAGAAGTATGTGAGAGAACTCCTCAAGAAGTTCAAAATGGAAGATTCAAAGGAGATAGATACCCCAATAGCCACAGCTACAAAATTAGATGTGGATGAACCTGGTTCATCCGTTGATCAGAAGACGTACAGAGGGATGATTGGATCTCTACTATATCTTACTGCAAGTAGACCTGATATTGTGTTCAGTGTGGGACTATGTGCTAGGTTTCAAGCCAATCCAAAGGAGTCCCATCTCACTGCAGTGAAGAGAATCTTGAGATATTTGAAGGGGACTACTGATTTGTGCCTTTGGTATCCTAAAGGTAGTAATTTTGACCCTGTAGGATATGTTGATGCTGATTATGCAGGTTTTCTGATTGACAGGAAAAGTACTTCAGGTATGGCTCGCTTTTTGGGCTCCTGCCTTGTATCTTGGGCTACCAAGAAACAAAATTCAGTAGCCTTGTCTACTGCTGAGGCTGAATATGTGGATGCAGCCTCTTGTTGGGCTCAGTTGTTGTGGATTAAGCAACAACTCCTGGACTTTGGCATAGATGTGGGATGCATTCCTATTTACTGTGATAACACTAGTGCTATTAGTATGACTAAGAACCCGGTTCATAACAAGAGAACTAAGCACATAGATGTTAGGCACCATTTCCTGAGGGATAATTATGAGAAAGGGATGATCTCAATTGAATTCTGTGCCGCTGATCATCAAATTGCTGATATATTTACCAAAGCATTAAGTAGGGAGCATTATGAGAGAAACATGCTTGAATTAGGGATGATTAAGATCACCTATTTAAGAAAAGGAGAAAGTTTTATGGCTAGAAATTTTAATTAGGGTACTTAAATAGATTAATCATTGTTCAGCACTATGTCTTTGTTGTCATACTCTTCTACCATGTATTAATATGATTCCCTAGTTGCTAATGATGTTTCTCTATTTGTGAATTGAGGCAAAATAAAGTTTTTTTCAGGATGAACCTGGTTCATCCATGCTGGTTCACATAACTGACAAGGTACGTTTTCATCTCCATACATGTATTAATTCAACTACAGTCATACATGAGTAGGACTCTATCCTTTTATGGTTCAGTTCAAATTCTTGTACTTACCCAAAATGAACCAGTTTTCAAGAAGTTTCGTCTCATTAAATTAGCCTAGTTTTAGGGGGAAAGAAACGGTCTAATCAATGTCAAATCACTGACAGTCCTTAATCGATTAGTATCATACTTGTGTTAACACTCGTCCGTTACAATTACCCCAGCCACAAGTTATAAATAGGCCATCATTACCCATAGTGAATAAAGCTATAGACGAACCCTGTTCAAGTCATTCAACACTCAAATCTTCACTGTCTTTGGCCCTTTCTTCTTTTTCTCTCAAAAATTAAAAATGTCGTCTGCTTCATCTGATTCTCAAAATCGTGAATACGATATATGAGTCTGATTCCCCACCGGTATATAGTTCTGAATTCTCTGAGACACTTGAAACCCCTGAATACCATGAGGCTCTTAAAACTACAACAAACCCTATTCCAGCCCCAAAACCCCGTCGTGTCAAGGTTCTTGCACAAAAATCTGTGGCTTCAGGGTCACGAGCAAAGTTCTTGGAAGATTTATTACAGGCTGAAGAAGAACCTGAACCTGATTCATCCAGTGAATCATTTAAATCAGCACAAGAGGACGATGCACCTGGTTCGTCAAGTGCTGAGAAAGGTAATACTGATGTTACCTCTGTGTTAAATTCTGAAAATAGATTTGTGCTGGTTGGGTCTGTGGTGGATGTGGAAGTTCAAAGAAGGCCAAGAAAAACTGGGAAGATTAGTGAGAATGAGGGAGATGCAGGTGTGAGGGGTTCTGAGAAGGATGGTTCCATACTCAGTATTTGTGGCCCCATTCCTGATAATCTTGAAGATGATGTCGTAATTTTAGGGGGAACTAATGAAGTAGAGGATGCTGCTGCTAGATTAGAACAGCTTATGAAGGAGATAGATGATCGTGTTTCTTCTGGGGAAGAAATCTTGGGTGAGAGACTTAAGAAACTAGGGTATTCATACAACCCCAAGAAGAGGAGGACTCCTAAGTCCATCAAGTCTAAGGCCTCAAAGAAAAAGAAAACAGATGATTCTGTTGGTGTACATGTTCCAATGGTACGAGCTACGAGAAATATTGTTCGTGAAGAAGAGGAAAAGATGGAAAAAGCTCTTCAAGAGAGCAAAAGAAAGAGAGCTGAGAAAGGGAAAGCGAATGTAGGGGAGCCTGTTGCGGCTATTGTTGTTGATGAGATGTTGGACCTGGTCCAACAGAATGAAGAGGTTACTCCAGTGGTGGTCAAGACACCCAAAGCAAAATTGACTAAGACTTCCTCAAAGAAGTCAGCACCTATGTCTGCTACCACCGTGGGTACATCTACAAGGACACGGTCCAAGGTAAAGTCGAAGAAGAAAGTTCAGATTGTTGAGAAAGATAATGATCCTGATTGGAGTGGAGATGATGAGAAGGAGGTTGGAGAAGTGTCGATGGACAGAGTTGCCATGTTTGGCAAGCGACATATTTTGAAGGGAAAATTGCTGAAAGACCTGGAGGAGCCGGGTATGAGGTACTTAGTGGATTTTCTGGCAGCTCAAGGCTGGAAGGACATGGTCCTTCGCCTGGAGGGCAGGCTAGTCAGAAATGAAGTAGTTGAATTCATGGGGAATGCAACTGTGATTGGGGGAAGGGTTACATCATTGGTCAGGGGAGTTGAAGTCTCATTTGACGCACAAGATTTGGGAGTCATTGTAGACATTCCATCTGAGGAATATGATGATTATACAAGGCAGAGATGGCCTTGCTTGGATGGAATGGCCTCAGCACTTACCATCACTAGATTCTTTTGTGACAATGAAGAAGAGCCTGAGCCCAGGGCAGTGTACAAAAGCGAGATGAAGCCTGAACACAAGTTGTTCTTTGAGTTTGTGATTAAATTTCTGCTGCCAAGACAAGAGCGCAGGCACATTGCCAACTATATGGATCTAACGCTCATGGAATGCTTATATAGAGGCAAGAAGATCAATTGCCCATCTTTGATCATCCAGCTTTTGGACAGGGTGGTAAATGGCACCAAGGCCCATGCGATTCCTTATGGATTTATACTTACTGCAGTTCTGGGTCATTTTGGAGTTCCCACAAAGAAGGCTGAAATGGCTACTGCTAAGGATTTCTTTGGGAAGGACACTTTGCTGTCATGTGATTACACTGTCAGTGCCCCGGCAGATGAACCTGGTTCATCTCGGAAGCAACCGGTCAACAGCAAGGTCCGTACTCTGGTGCAAGAAAGTGAGCAAAAGGATATGGAGATCCTTCGCTTGAAGACTCGCTTAGTTGAGGTAGAAGGTGAGCGTAACGCTCTCAAAGCATAATTAGCCAAGGAGAAGGAGAAAAATGAGGGTGTCTTACACCAAATGTTGTCTCTTCTCCAAACCAAGAGTCCTGCCTCGTCTGCACCACCCCAAACTTAGGAATTTCCAGAACTACCCCTCATATCCTATCAAGTGCCCAGTTCGGGACTGTGTTTAGTTGTTTGTTTCACTTTTTTTCTGTCTTACTCATGTTGTGATTGTCTTTGTTTTAATCTATTTTGGTGTTGATCAACCATGTTAATTAAATGAAAGCTTGGTGTTTTGTAAATGTCTCTATTTATGATTTAGCTTACATTTTTGGTTTCTTGTGTTGATTAATCATGTTTGCACCTGCAATTTCCTAAATTGGCCATGAGTAAGAATTAATTACTGGTAAGTATCACTTTGTAACTTTTCGATGATGCCAAAAGGGGAAAGATGTGTCTAGTTATCAGTTTCAATTTTGACAAATTTTTGAAGTGATATTTATAACCTAATGAACCTGGTTCTTGATGATTAATGCTCACAAAAATACAAAGTGTTGGATTTGTATACAGGATAAGTGCACAGAGTTTGTCATCATCAAAAAGGGAGAATTTGTTGGCCCATGTCACTGAATGGGTTTTGAAGATTGAAAACAGGTGTCCAGTTGAACCAGGTCCATCATAGCACACACTTATGTATGAAGCAGTTGGATCGCAAATAGTACAAGTCTAGGAGATATTAGTGTTTACTAAATATCAAAGAACTAAGAGAATATCTCCTAATACGAAAAGGTTGCAAATTGATAGAAAAGACAGAAGTTGATTTCAGCTAGGACATGAATAGAGGAAGGAAGTTGAGTTACAATCAAACTTGTCTACCAAGGAAGAGTTGGATCAGAAATGTATCATGGACTCAACAAACGGTCTCTATAAATAATCAAAGTATTACGGTTGGAAGAGGTGACGCACAAGTACAAAGTGAATCAAGTTCCNTTATTTTGTAAGTCCGTTTTGGCTCAGTGTCTAGTGAAGAGTTTGAGCAAATCCTACTGATGAGTAGGTCGTGGTTTTTTCACCTTTTGAGCCAGGTTTTTTCCACGTAAAAATCCTTGTGTCTTTACTATTACTACTTAATTATTCCGCAAGCTGTAGTAAGTAGTAGATTAAGAAGAACCAGGTTCTTCTTATTAGACAGCACTCGAAAATTGGGTACTGCACAATTAACTTATAATATTGTATAGTATTGAAGTCTAAAATATCAATATGCGATGTGGCGAGTGTATATACGTCGTCAAAATAGTTGTTTTCATGCTTTCCCGTATTTCATAATTATCTCACTCCATGTCTTAATTGTTACATATTTTAATTGCTTTCTATCTCGTAAGTTGTTACTTGTCATTTATTTACTCGTGTATTGAAATACTTGTTTCTTCTATAATTCCATGATTAATTGCTACTTGCCTTACTTGTCTTACTTGTACACTTTAATTGTCATATTTTTGGTTTGTCTTATTGCTTTGTATTAATTGTAGCATTCCTTGATGTGGTACGAGATTCCTTTATGGCTTTGCTTTCATATTCTTTAATCGCGGAGATTCTTGTGAATTGAGTTGTTGAATTGATTACATTTATTGATTTTGTTTATGGAGGATGCACGCCGCAACGGGTTGAATAAGGGAGGATTGATACTGATATGTGGTTGCGCGCCGCAACGAATTTTATATGCGATTTTGATAATGATATGGTGAAATAAGGGAGGATTAGAAATTGATTATTTGGATATGGTGGGATCGGGTTGTGCGCTACAACTAATTTTATATATCATTTTGATATTGACATGATGAAATAAAGGAGGATTGAATATGTACGGTGGGATCGAGTTGCGCGCCACAACGGATTGTGTGTGTTGTACTCATTGTTGTATTGTGTTAGTTTTTTCAGCATCTTTATAAGATATTCTGAGCACTAATATTTTGCATTCACCGATTGTGAGGATTAAGTTCGTTTTCGTAATTGACTGCCCTACTTTTATTTCCTTCCATGTTATTATTACTATTACTGCATAAAGGTTATTGTAAGTGACCCGCCTTAGCCTCCTCACTACTTCGTCGAGGTTAGGCTCAGCACTTACACCGTGCATGAGGTCAGTTGTACTCATACTTTACTCTGTACTTCTTGTGCAGATTTTGGAGTTGGTCATAGCGGTGGTCAGTAGATTGCTCGGATCCAGTGCTTGACGGAAACTTGAGGTACAGCTGCCCAACGTTCGCAGTCTTGAAGTCCCCTTCTACATTACCTTAGTTGTTTAATTCCATTCAGATAGTTATAATTTATTCAGACTTTTTTTGTAGTACTGTAGTCACTCATGTACTTGTAACACTAGTTCTGGGATTATATCTGGATATTGCCCTTATTTTAGTTTTATTTGTTATCATTTAATTTAGATTGTTAACAATGGCTAACAACTATTTCTAACGTTGGCTTGCCTAGCAAGTGAAATGTTAGGCGCCATCACGATCCCAAGGTTGGAAATTTTAGGTCGTGACAAGTTGATATAAAAGCACTAGCTTGCCTAAGTCTTACGAGTCACGGGCAAGATTAGTAGAGTCTGGAGGATCAGTACGGAGACGTATGTGCTTATCTTCCAGAGGCTATGGAGTTTAGGAAAAAGATCTCTTCTTCCTTTCTCTATCGTGCAATTTTATTCTATCATTGATGATTGAACTATTCTATGCTTGTTCTCTCGCAGATGGCGAGAACACTCACTGCATCTACAGCTGCAGGAGCCGGGGCCCCTAGTGGAAGCTACTACCAGGGGCAGAGGTCAACGCCGAGGTCGAGCTAGAGGCCGAGGCAGAGCTCAGCCTAGAGCTCAGCGACACTCGTAGTGAAGCCTCAGATTGATCACGAGGAGGAGGTTCCATCTCATACTATACCCGTCAGACCAGTTTAGGTCCCGGAGGGGTTCATAGCCACTCTAGTGCTTCAAGATGCTCTAGTATGTTTGGTGGACCTTATGGATAGTGTGGCCAAGACCGATACATACTTGGTAGCACCAGTCGTCTCTCGGGTTGGGGATGAGTACAAACTATCGCAACTCACACCCTGAGCAGGCGGCTCCCTAGTATCAGACTCCAGCAGCCCCGCCAGTTGGGGTAGTTTAGCCGGTTGTTGTGGCAGAGGTCGGTGATAGGCCCACTATGTATTCTAAGGCTTTGTTGAGGTTGGATAAGTTTACCAAGTTCTTTCTTGTTCATTACAGTGGTGAACCTTCTGAGGACCCACAAGATTATCTAGACCATTGCCACGAGGTGTTGCGGGACATGAGTATAACTGAGACTAGTGGGGTCGATTTTGTAGTGTTTCAGATTACTAGTTCCGCCAAAAGATGGTGTAGATATTATATGTTGACGAGACCAGCTAGTTCACCTGCACTTACTTGGGATCAGTTTTCATAGCTATTTCTAGAGAAGTTTGAGCGTTACCACAGGAAATTTGAGCGTCTTTAGAAGGGTAGTATGACTGTTACCCAGTACGAGATTCGATTTGTAGACCTAGCTCGCCATGGCATTATCTTGCTTCCTAACGAGAGGGAGAGAGTGATGAGATTCATTGATGGGCTCACTTTCACTATCAGGCTACAAATGACCAAGGAGACTGAAGATGCTATTACTTTCCAGAGGATCGTAGATATTGCTAGACGGATCGAGATGGTTCGTGCTTAGGATAGGGGGTAGGTGTCTGATAAGAGGCCTCGTCATTCCGGTAGTTTCAGTGGAGCCTCATCTGGAGGAAGGGGTACTTTAGGTAGATGACATCCTCCTAGGCCATTTCAATCAGCACTTCAGGCATCTCACAGTGCTTTAGGGAATCTTGATCCTTATGTGCCTTATTTGGGGGAGCCAGCCTACAGTGCACCATCATCTCCTATCAGTGCGCCTCCGATTCAGAGCTATCATGGTTATCCGGCCCGTTCGAGTCAACTTCAGCTTCAGTAGCCACATCAGCAGAATGAGTGTTTAGAGCTTGGAGGTCACATAAGGAGGTTCTGTCTGATATTGTTGGGTTGCATGACACAATAGAGTTCTCGTGCCATGGTCCCGACACCGGATGCTCCACCCTGCTCAGCCAGCTAGAGGAAGGGGTCAGGCAGCCAAAGGTGGAGGTCAGGCCGTTAGAGGTGGAGGCCAGCCAGCTAGAGGGAGTCTTAGAGATGTAGGTCAGAGTGGTTTGGCCCAGCCCTGATGTTATTCTTTCTCAGCTAGGCCCGAGGCTGAGTCATCTAACGCTGTTATCACAGGTATTATTTCAGTTTTCCAAAGAGATGCTTCAGTTCTATTTTATCTGGGCTCTACTTATTCCTACATGTCATCCTATTTTACTTCATACGTGGTTGTGCCTCGTGATTCTTTGAGTGCTCCTATGTATGTGTCCACGCCTCTGGGAGATTCTATTTTTGTAGATCACGTATATCGCTCGTGTGTGATTACTATTGGGAGTCTTGAGACTAGCGTAGATATTCTACTTCTTGATATGGTAGACTTCGATGTTATCGTGGGTATGGATTGGATGTCACCTTATCATGCTATATGGACTGCCACGCCAAGACGTTGACCTTAGCCATGCCGGGGTTGCCTCGATTAGAATGGAGAGGGACTCGTAACCCTTCTACCAACAAGGTTATTTCTTATGTGAAGGCTCGACGTATGGTCGAGAAGGGATGTCTAGCCAATTTGTCCTATGTTCGTGATTCGAGTGTGGAGGTTCCTTCCATGGATTCAGTATCTGTTGTGCGTGATTTTCCAAAGGTGTTTCCTGCAGATCTGCCGGGGATGCTACCCGATAATGATATTGATTTCTGTATTGATTTGGCTCCGAGCACTCTATCCATTTCTATTCTACCATACCGTATGGCCCCACAGGAATTGACTTGCCTACTTTTATTTCTTGTTTCCTTCCTTGTTATTATTACTATTACTGCATGCAGGTTATTGTAAGTGACCCGCCTTAGCCTCGCCACTACTTCGTCGAGGTTATGCTCGACACTTACAGAATACATGTGGTTGGTTGTACTCATACTATACTCTGTACTTCTTGTGCAGATTTTGGAGTTGGTCCTAGCGGCGGTTAGTAGATCGCTCGGATCCAGCGCTTGACGGAGACCTGAGGTACAACTGCCCAACATTCGCAACCCTGAAGTCCCCTTCTACATTACCTTAGCTGTTTAATTCGATTCTGACAGTTATACTTTCATTCAGACTATTATTTGTAGTGCTCTAGTTGCTCGTGTACTTGTGACACCAGTTCTGGAATTGTATCTGGATATCGCCGTTATTTTAGTTTACTCACTCTATTTTAGTTTATTAGTTATCGTGTAATTTGAATCGTTAATAATGGCTAATAACTATTTTTAACGTTGGCTTGTCTAGCAAGTGAAATGTTAAGTATCATCACCGTCCCGAGGGATTGGAAATTCCAGGTCGTGACAATGGCATAAGTAATGTTTGACCAAATCAAATGTATTATAGATTTAGTGCATACATCATTTTCGGATAAACTTTATGTGCCTGGAGCATCGAATAAAGTTACTAATTTAAAAGTGGTGTTTACATCAAGTTTGGAAATTCAAAAAATATAACATATGTCTTTGCATATAAATTTTTACTATTTTTTAGTCATTTTATATGTGCACAGAAAACCAATTAGCAGCTTTATTTGTTAGATGTCTGCACTTGGTGAAAAGAAAATACAACTGTGCATAACATGGTCGTTATCGGAATAATAACTACTTCTTTATCTTTGACTAATGTCTCTTAAATCATTTTCACTGACTGTTCATCTGCTACTTGCAAAATGATTAAAGTGTGGACAGATTCATGAGATAGCTTAGTCAATCATGAGGCACATGCTTTCAAGATTCTCGATGCTAATGTTTTTGGTTTAGTGGACGAAAATCCTAGCAAAAAATATCTTCAAAAGTTAAGTTGTCCTTGTTAAGGCCCTCTTTTGATTATCATTTTCCCCAATTCCTACGTTAAATGTTAGTACTATATTATCTAAAGTTATTTTTGACGATTTAAATAGTCAAAAAGCTAAGCTATAAAAGCCTGATTCAATACTAAAGTTTGATAAAAATTAAGAGTCCACCGAACACAGTTTCCACAGTAAGCAATAGACTATAAAATCAAACAGTATAGAGAATCGAGTTCTATATCTGTTCCCACAGTAAATCGGCAGTAAATAAAAAACACGTGATTTACGTGGAAAACTTCTTGTTCGAGGGATTAAAACCACGACCTACCTAGAATTTCAACTCCACTAAACCGAGCAACCTTTGCAATCTTGAAATTAAACTCTTAATCCCTCACCCTTATAATAACTCTATTGTAAGCCCTTTGCAATAACTCTATCATAAAGCAACAAACCTTGACTAACTCTAGTCAAGAAACTAAACCAAACAGTGGTTTAAATCTATCCTACAAAGACACTTCTTGAAAGTAGTGTAGGAATACAAATGAAGAATAAAATAATAAAGACTCAACAAACCTAAGGACTTAAGATATCTTCAATCTTTGGATTTGGTCCTTGAGGTTGCAACATCTTTGTTTTTGAGAGAGGTGGTGGCTAGCACTTGAGAGAATATTATCTTTTGATTTGCAAGTGTTAGTTGAAATCCCTTGCCTCATGTTGATAATATAAGAGTGAGGTCATCAAGATGATGCAATAAAGTGTCTTTTAGTTTGGTCTTAGCAATCTACAGCTGCATTGTTGTACTGCTGCCAGACGGTACAGTACAACAATCTGCCAGACGATATAGTGCAACAACTTTTACAACTGTAGAGTTGACTGTATTAGGTTACTTATCTAATTTCATTGAGAATTAGACCAGACATCTGACTAGTTACTCTGAACGCAAGAGAACTAATTGTATCAGGTTACTTATCTGGTTCTCTCATGAAGTTTGTTAAATCATCAAAACAAAAGACACATAACTTATCAATTTCTCATTATTTGATGATGATAGACTTAGAATTGATATTCCTCCTGAGAACCAGATCTCCACATTGTCCCCCCTACGAATTAGCCATATTCCCCCTAAGAACCAAACCAAAGGAACTGATCGCTACTGGTTCTTCAAGATTGTTTGGCAAATTAAAATAGCATAACTTATCAATTTCCCCCTTTTTGATGAAGACAAACTTAGAATTGATATTCCCCTTGAGAATCAGATTCATTACATGTACTGATCATTTCTGGTCCGTACGTGGTTCCTTGAGAACGTTTGGTAAATCATCAAAACATGAAACAACATAACTTAGAGAAATTTCTCCCTTGTTGATGATTACAAACCCAAAATTGATGTTCCCCTTGAGAACCATATTCCCCACATGTTCCCATATGGTTCAGAGCAGAGCTATCTTTCATGCGCAACACAACATATCAATTCGATTCTTCCCCCCCCCCCCCCCC
>ML279410.1:0-17750 GCA_005239495.1 Nicotiana undulata | reverse complement strand
AAAATCATTTCTCATAACAGGTGCCCTCAGGCATTCCCTCAATCACTCAGTATCAATCATCACTCAGTATCAGCCCTTGGGGCAATCATCATCACTCAATCGGTACCGGCGCTCACTGGGGGTATGTTAATGACTCCGGAGGGGCTCCTACAGCCCAAGCGAAATAATAACATAAGGCCTGGAAGCCTTCTCATCTCTCTCATGATGCTTGGAAGCCTCCTCACATCACTCATAATGCCTGGAAGCCTCCTCACATCACTCATAAGGCCTGGAAGCCTTCTCACCTCTCTCATAAGGCCTCGAAGCCTTCTCACATCTCTCATATGGCCTGGAAGCCTCCTCACATCTCTCATAAGTCCTGGAAGCCTCCTCACATCACTCATAAGGCCTGAAAGCCTCCTCACATCACTCATAAGGCCTGGAAGCCTCCTCACATCACTCATAAGACCTGGAAGCCTCCTCGCATCACTTAGTCAGACACTTTCGATTAGCCCTTAGGCCATAAACAAACCTATCAGGAAACGACTGAGTGTGATTCACAACATATCAAGTGAGGAAACACAGTAAAACATTCCCCTAAGGGGTAAACAGATCGGCACTAGGCCCCAAACACGGCTTACAGCCCAAAACATATCATAATATATAAATACTAATTAAGCATAAGCTTAAAAATCGGTTTAGCAACTCAATGGTCGCCTAAATATGGAGATATTTCCAACGCTTCAATCTTTCCAGTTCAAACCCCGTAAAAGGGTGCATAGTCCGGGGTTTCATACCCTCAGGACAGGATTTCAAGACATAACTTACCTCAAAACTAGCCCGGAATTATTCCGCAACAAGATTGCCTCTCGAATCAACCTCCGAAGGCTACAAATCTACCAAGTTCAGATTTTTATCATCAACATATGCTTAAGGAATAAATTCCAATTGAAAAATATCGAATTTAACTCAAAAATCCGAAACCGGTCAAAACCCGACCCCTGGTCCTGCATCCCGAAACTCAGAAATTTGTATACAAAAGCCTTCTTCGTCTTCCCACGAGTCCGTACATATAAAGAACACCAAAATCGGAGTCCGTTTGACCCCTCAAATCGACCCTTGAAGGTCTCATAATCTCATGCCTCAAAATCTTATTTTTCTACTGTTTTAAATGAATTAAAGGCTGGGGTTATGGTCTATAATCACCCATAAATGAGTTTTAATAATCAAATTGATTACCTCTGTGATACCCACTGAATTTCTTCTTCAAAAATCGCCCAAAAAGCTTCTCCCCGGTCAAAAATTGGAAGAAAACTCGAACTGCTCGTTATATATATATTGTTCACGCGTTTTACTCCTCCCAATGGATTTCTTGTGAAATTCTAATCAATTTAGGCTTTTGAATCACTCAATTTGACCTTATAATGAAGGAGATATGTAGGGTTTAAGATTTGCAAATAGTGCAGGTTTTTAATACGCCGTCAGGGTCAACTTCGTCATTAACCTGAAATATCTGGGCAATCTTGGTAAAATGGCCATAAAATCCTCATACGATGTCCAAATTCGACGATTCTTTTTGCTACGGCTCTGTAATTACGATACGGATCTAATGATTCATTCAAAACAGTAATAGGAGCTCATCTGTTCAATATGATATCATTTATGCTTGAAGAAACGACGTCGAAGCATAAGAAAAACGAGCACAACGTAGCCCAAACCTATCCAAAACTCACCCGAGCTCCTAGGGACCCCATACAAACATTCTAAAAAGTCTCATTACATAACTTGAATTTAGTCAAACCTTCGGAGCACCCAAAACAACACCAAAACACTATATCTATGTCGAATTCAAGCCTAAGAACTTCTAAATTTCCAACTTTAGCCAATTCAAGCCTAATTCTACACCAGACATCACAAAATTATTCTGAACACACTCCTAAGTCCCAAATCACCTAACGAAGCTATCCGAGCCATAAAATCCGCATTCCGAGGTCATTTACCAATAAGTCAACTCTTAGTTGACTTTTCCCATTTTAAGGCTATTCTTAAGGACTAAGTGCCTGGATTCTCATTTAACTATTCTGATTCAAAGCCTACCAACTCTAACACATTAATAACAGAATAACCAATCTACAATAAGTCAATAGCAACAGTTATAATGCAGGTTTTACGTAATGACAGACCGGGTCGTTATATTAGTGCCAACTTGTTTACCCTTCGGGGGTTATGTTTTGCTATTTTTCTCACTGATATGTTATAATTTTTCACTCAGTCTTTTCTGTGAAATTCTTTTGACACTCAGAGTATTTTGATACTACTTCTTGAAAATGAAACACTGTTTTTGGGTCGAGAACCCTGTTTATTGTGGCCTGAGGGGCAAATTGAGAGTGTCTGGCTGAGTGAGGCTGCTGGCCTATATTGTGAGGATGATATTATATGAGTGAGGTTGCGGGCCTATATTGTGTGTGATTTATGCCATGCTGTGGCTTATTATAGCGCTTGGGCTGTAGGAGCCCCTCCAAAGTCTGTAACACACCCCTAGTGAGTGCCGGTACTGATTGAGTGATGCCCGCGGGACTTATGATGAGTGATTGTGAGGTTGCCTGATAGGCAGAGTGATTGTGAGGTTGCCTGATGGACAGAGTGATTGTGAGATTGCCTGATGGGCAGAGTGATTGTGAGTTTGCCTGATGGGCTAATACTGAAAGATATTGTGATGAGAATTGATTATGGGCCGAGGGGCAGTTTTATGAAGATTTTTACTAAGTTTTTAAACTATGATTTACTTTGTTTTCAAACTAGTTTTACTGAGAAATTTTTTTGAGATATACTGATATTGCACTTGTTTTCAAGGGATTTCTAAAAACTGATTTCGAACTTATAATTGATGAATGTTACTTGGTGATTTGTTGTTTCACTAGTTTGTTGGAATTGTGTATCTGTTCTGTGTGTTTATATTACTCAGAATGTGATTTATTTTCATTACTACTGAGTTGGCGTACTCATAAAGACTCCCTGTGCCTCTGTGCACAGATCTAGGTACTAGCTCGCAGCAGTAGCTGACGCAGGTTCGATAGCAGCATTCATGGGATTTTCGAGGTAGCTGTCCAGCGTCCACAGCTTCTCCATTTCCCTTCCTTATTTAGTCTTAGCATTCGATTCAGAGACTTATATTATAGTTTTTAGCAGAGTTAGATTTATTTATTCGTAGATGCTCATGACCATTGACTCTAGTTCTTAGGAGGTTGTTTAGGCTAATAAGGGAACGCTAAGACATTATTTTTATTATTTATGCTATGGTTGCATGTTTATTATTAAATAGTGAACTGTTATAATTGAATAAACGCGTAGTAAGGTGATGGTTGGGTAGCCTAGTTCCACGATAGGCGCCATCACGGCCGGTTAGGATTTGGGGTCGTGACACATTGGGTATGAATTACACAACTGAAATAGAAGAAGATAAGAAGTTAACTATAGGGAGCCTACAGTACAGGCTCAGATCTCCATGTCCTCAATGCCAGGTATTGTTTCACAGCCTTTCTCACAATCCGGGTGTGTCAGAGTTTACTAAGGGCCTCAAGGGATCCCGGGCAGTGCTCACACGCAGATTTCATAGCCAAGATAGAGTAAGTGTAGCATGGAATAGCCAGCCTTAATGTGTCAAAGTTCATAGGGATCTCAAGGGTCCCAAAGCAATGCTCACACAAAGGGGGTAGAACTTAAGAGGCGTATGAGTAGAGTGAGAGTGCTTGACAAAGTTTGAAAACTTTTAGTAGGAAAATAGTTTTTTGTAAAGGGATTTAATTGAAATAATTTTCATAACAGAAGCTTAACTGATGAAATAAATTTTGAAAAAGCATGAGCACCAATGTCTGGACCAAAACAAGTCCAGCATCACACAAAAAGACCAAGAATAGTCTAACAATCACAAGCATGGGTAATGGGGTTTGAGGGACAGATACAGAACATGTGAGAGTAGGCATGTAGCAGGCAGTACACAATCAGAAGTTCCTAGGATTCAGGGATTGTGGAAATAACATGGTACAAGATCAGACTAGACAAAGCACCAAATAGCTTAAGGAATTGGAAGATGCCCTGAGCAAATTAATGTACAAACATAGGCATGGAGATTCATATAGGAATAAGACAGCTTAACATACTAAATACAACAGATATTCTAATTACATGTTGAACAGCAGAACAGCAGATAGAAACACATCAGGAACACAATGAATTGAAACAGTAATAGAAACATGTTGGTTGAGGACTGGAATTCTAATTAGGACATACCAGTGAAGTGAAGAAAGCAGTAACACAAAGCAGGAAGTAGGAGATGCACAGTAGTTAGCCTTGGCTTGCAGCCGGCTAACTTAGAAGAATAGCAAGTAACACAAAAGAGAGAATAGAGAGAGTTTAGTTGTGAGGGAGAGCTTTTAAACCAGACTAGTTCGTGTCTTAATGAGAGAAGAGTATGAATATATATAGTTTTGAAAGCTGAGTGAAAAGTAAGGTAAAAATCAGAATCAATTAACAATTATGGAACTTAGTATCAATCAGAGAGAAAGCAGCCCAAGTACTCCCATAATTGAGGGAATTATTCAAGCGGTGAGTAACAAATAAGGAAAAGGGCCATATATAGCTTAAAGGAATATTCAAACAGTGTAAGATCAGCATAGGTATCCCTTAATTGAAGGGGTTAAGTTCAAACAGTTAGTAGAAAAATAACAAATAAGAAAAGTTCCATGCATATAAGGAAACAATTTCAACTCAATACAAGTATGCAATTAGTGTTGAGAAGATTTTAGTTAAAGAAATAGCATAAGGATCCGTGTGACATCATAGTTGACAAAAAATAAGGCACGGAAATATTTTAAAGGTTGTAAATCAGTAAGGTATTACTATATATGATCAGTGAAGTACACCAATCCCAGGAAATCAGGGGTTCGACTAAGAATCCCACGAATTAAACAAATAATAGGCCAATAAAAGCATAGCAAAGTAAAGAATCACATAGAATCAGGGATTCAACTAAGAATAACACGACTTAAACAAATAATAGGCAAGTAAAAGTATAGCAAAGTAAAGAATCGCATAGAAAAGTAAAGAATCACATAGAGTTAGGGATTCGATAATAGCATACAGTAAATGACTAAAGGGATTAACAAACAAACATGATACAAGCAGAAGAAAACAAAATCAGGAACCCTATTGAGCAAAGTAGGGTAAAAATCACAAAAAACTTAAAACATTTATGAGAAACAAGATTTCATACAGATTAAACGAACATATCAGTCAAAGATAGACTCAGAATATAAGAAATCTAGGGTTTTAAACATAATAAGTCAAATGAAAGGAAAACTTCGAATAGATCGTTAAAACATAGTAAGAATAATAGAATGATACTAAAAGCAGAAGAAAAAATCATTTTTGGAAGAGGGGTTATGAAACCCTAATTTCGAGATGAAGAAACGTTTAAAAAGAAGAAGGTTTTTGAAGAAAACATGTAAAAACACTTCAAAATATACACAGATCTACGACATATCTAAAAGAATTGGAAAATTTTAAGAGTTAGGGTTTCAGAGAGAACCCGAAAAAGATAAGAAAACCTAAAAAATGTTATCGGTTTTAGCCGGAAAGTCATAGATCTTACTCGATCGGCCAGAGATGGGCGGAAATGGCATGAAAGGCCATAGGGGGAGTTGGAGCGCTCCAGGTTCACCTGAGGACCTCAGGGTAGTGTCAAACTGGCGTGGGGTGAAGCATATGCTAGGAGATGATGAGAGACCATGGCTTCCGGCGAGGGAGGTGACCGGAGAAGATGGACAGAGTCCATCGAAGAGGAGGGAGGTGAGAAGGTTCTAGAGAGAACCAGAGATAGAGAGAAAGGGAGATAGAGAGATGATTGAATGGGGAAATGAATGGGTGGGTAGTCGTCTAGGACTAATTAAGGTAAGGACAATTTAGGGTCGTTGATCAATGATTCAATCAGATGCTGGGTCGGGTAGGTTTTAGAGACTGGGCTTGTGTTTTGGGCTAGATTAATTGGGTTAGGATCAGGTTTAATTAGGCTACAATTTAAATGAGAATGGCTATTTGTTAAATACCCACTAAAGTAGATAAAAATAATTAATAAAAATAGCTAATAATTATATAAATGAAGTTAAGACTAAATAGGTGAAATTAAGGTAATTAATTAGTATTTAAAATATAAGATGACTGATCAATGGATTAAAATAGCGTAAAATGTATAATTAGGCTATAATTGCAAAGTCATTGCAATTATGGCCAATTAATGCCAAAATGGCTGATTTGTGAAGTAATTAAATCCTAATAGGATTAAAAATGATATATTGAGCTAAGAAATATTTTGAAATTATTTGTAATGCAATTTATGAATAATTATTGGATATAAAAGTACTGAATAAATTAGAAATAAATTGATAAAAATATGGAAAAATACCAATGTATATTTTAAAATAATTTGAGAGAAAAATTGGGTATGAACAACGCCTTCATCGCTCATCGATTCACATCCATCGTCGTCACATTTTTCTGTCAAAATCAGTACCCTCATTTATCTTGTTTCTTTGTTTGTTTGCTGTTTTGAAATAGTTATTTAGGTTTAATTTCTAATTCATATTAATTAATTGATTCTGATTGTTAGTTAATCATGTGTGTTTAGGATTATTTGAATTAGTTTTGGCTTAGGTTTTCATACCCTCCTTTATCTTGTTTCTTTTGTTTGATTTCTGTTATGAAATAGTCGGTTAGGTTTAATTCCTGATTCATGTTAATTAGTTGGTTCTGACTGTTAGTTAATCATGTATGCTTAGGATTATTTGAATTATTTTGGAGGTAGTTAAATACTTTGGTTTAGGTTTTTCATGTTAATGTCGCCTTCATCACTAATTTTGTTAATTAAGAAGTTTAATTGCATAACTAGTTCATTTCAGTCAATTTGGTGACATTTAATTAGTCTCATAGTATTTAATCTGGGCTTTTCTGAGTTACCTGATTCTGAAACACGGTAATAAGCTGGTCCTTGACAATGGAAGGCCCAATTAGTTTAGGCTCAAGCTGGTCAACTATGTGACCCAAGCCTTGAAGGATAAGGGGGTAAATACAGGGGCTTTACAGGGTGTCACACCCTTTTTTTTTATCCAAACAAACTTTACTAAACCCTCTTAAAATAAAAAGATTTAGTAAAGTTCAAAAGGGTTTTCAAATTTGAAAGTGACAAAAAATTATGTTTTAAAAGGATTAACTCAGAGCGCCACCCGACATTAGATTTCGGTGTGCCAGGTCACCATTTTTTTTTTAAAATAAAAAATAAAAATTTCCTTTCAAAACACATCTGACTCATAAACCAGTCTGCACCAGAGATTCACGTTAAGGGGGTTCATTTGACTCGGGGAGAAGGTGTTAGGCATTTCCCGAGTCCCGTGAAAATCACGGTTGCGTACTCGATCAAGTTGGCTTTAAAGAATACTAAAATTGAGGTATAAAAACATAAAAGAAAATAAACTCTCAAAAGAGGCTCGAGGTCGTCCCCGCCTAATAAAAGAAAATAGAAAATAAAAAAGAAAAGAAAATCCTAAACTAGCCTATACTATTGACTTCTCCATGATTCTCGTCAAGGCCTCCAAAATATTTACAAAGTTCTTCGGAGCATTCCCCGGAAAATTAATATTTACAAATCCTTCGGGACATTCCCCGAATAAATAAATTAAGGGACGACCTCTTACCTCAAAAGAAACTGAAGCACAAACGTCCTTAAGGTATGCCTACCCGAGTGTGGTCGGCGGCCTAAACATGCTACAAGCGATTCTTAATTAAATAAAATAGAGTTAAAGGCAGTGAAGCATCGGCATGAGACCATTGGTTGTTCTTGCTCTTTCAATTAATTTTGTTCATCTAGTTAATGTGAAAGTATCACCTCAATTAATGACCCACTGACAGTGTGCAATATCCATTTTTATTTCAATTATCCACCTAGTGATTCCGATATTCATCCAAAACTTATCATGGAATTGATGAACTAACTGAATAGATAAGAGAAGAGCGCAAATAATCAACACATATCATCAACTAGCATAGTGAGATGAAATAAAATGGGTATAAGAAATGAACCTTAATATTGAATCATGGCTTTACAAGCACTCGAACAAAACTGTGTAACGGGGTTGGACCGGAAAATCAAATGGAGACCTCGACCGGCAACAAGAACTCGAACTATGAAAATGAGAAGATGAGCAGAATGCTCAGTTGAGCAGAAACAATAACTTCAACGTCACACAACAGATTTTCGACCTAAGAACTTCTTGGAAATCCAGATTTTCAGAAGCCATTTCTTTTTCTCTTGGTTTCCAGATCGGCGGCGAAAATGAAGGAGCAACAGTCAGGGGTGAAGAGGAGGTGGGCAGTGTCCAGTGGTTTTGAGGTAAAGGTGGAATGAGGCGGCTGCTGCTTGGCGAAGATGAGGTGAGGAAATGAGAGAGTGACCGGCGGTTATGGAGAATAGAGACGGCTGTAATGTTTTTTTTAGAAGAGGAGGTCCTAGGGTTAAGGGGTGGGGTGTTCACGGCGAGAGGATGATGAGGGAGAAGAGACGCTACTGTGTTGTGGTGGCTATGAGGGAATTCCGGCTACAATGGTGGTCGGCGGCGGCTGGAGTCTCTCCGTAGATGGTGAAGGGAGGGACGACGTTTTTTTTGTTTTGTTTTTTAAGAGGTCGGGGATTCTCCTTTTTTGTGTGTATAGTTTAGGGTGTAAGGTGTATTGCTGGTGGGTGTAGTCTCCTAGGTTCAAGGAAGAAGAAGGGGTGGCCGGCGGAAGCAAGGCAGCAAAGGCGACGGCGGTTGGGGTGGGAATTAGCATGTCTGTTAGGGTTGTTACACTCAATTTACACGTTAAAAGAATGTAAGCGATCGTTTTCAAATATAGTAACCCAACAAGGTTGGGGTCGAATCCCACAGAGAACAATATGAGGGCGTTAGGAATGCTAGAGAATTATCACCTATCGTGCAGTGCCAAACAAATATGATTTTGGGTTTTTTATGATTGCTTATAACTAAATGCGAAACTATAAACTATCCTAGAAAGCAATTAAAATGATCGAGGGCAACAAGTATCGATGCTTCGGGTATTACACTCGAGTAACGATCCAATGTATTTCACGATTTTACAAATATGAGCGGGTAATGTTAATTAGCCACGGATAACATTTCTTAATTAGCTTTTCCCAAAGACTAACAAGACTTCCTAATTGAATTATCCCTAACCCAATTAGGAGATTAAGCACTTCCGAGTTTGGCTACAAGTAGTTCAATCCTATCCCTAGGTAGAATCTATAAAATGAGGGTTAAATCCTCAAGTTCTTGTTAATTAATCTTTCCCAACCCCAAATAATCTTTTCCAAAACTAATTCGGAGTTAATGGGCGAGTCCTAGGGTTAGCTAATCCCTTTGGAAACATTAAAGAACAAGAATAATTAAAATAACAAACACCTACTTCATAAATAAAATAAAATCATTCATAACATAAGCACAACAAGGTATTTAATCCACACTTTAAATATGAATATTTCCATAAACCATATTCAAGTGTTGGAAAAATACTACACACTTAGATATACAATACAAAGCAAGGAAATGAAGAAATAAACATAAATGGGTAAATAAAACTTCACCACAATATCGAAATCCACAAATCCAAAGTGTGTGTGCAAACCCACAAATCAATACATGTTATTCTCTACTCAAAATATATTTACAAAGCTCAAAATATATCCCCAATATTATGTTCTTGCCAAAAAGCCCTAGATGTCTCTCTAAAAATGGCTGCTAGGTCGAGTATATAGAAATTGGGAATAAAAATATGAAATTACAAATCTGCCCAGTTTTCGCCCAGATATTTGTTCTCCGCGATCGCGGAACTATGTTTGCGATCGCATGGGCGTTACTCCTGAAGCTTTGCGATCGCGTGACCTTTCCTGCGATCGTGTAAGGTTTAGTCCTCAACTTCTGCGATCGCGTATTCCTCATTGCTATCGCGTAGTACATTTCAGAGTAGGGGTCACATTCTTTCTCCGCGATCGCCTAATCAACTTTGCGATCGCGGTTCACGCTCTTGTTGACTTCTGCGATCACAGGTCAATCCTTGCGATCGCGAATAGCATCTGACTTCAGTCATTTCCCTTCATTTTGTCCTATTTTGACTTGATTTCTTCCATTTCTTCTCTAAATCACATAATACCTGAAAATTGCCAATAAACCTCAGAAAATGTCCTACTTTCTATCAAAATTACACCAAAGTCTAAATATTGAGAGGAGATAAGTTGGTAAAGTACCAACTTATCAGGGGTGGGCGGCGGAAGCAAGGCAGCAAAGGCGACGGCGGTTGGGGTGGGAATTAGCATGTCTGTTAGGGTTGTCTAAGGGTCTGAGGTGTGTTCCCGGTTAAGGTTAGGTCTTAGGGTGTTTGGGTTATTTTTTGTCTTAATGGGTATTTGGGCCAAGGGGTTAATGGGCTAGGACCGAATTGGCTAAATTTTGGCCAAATTTACCTTTAAAAAGTGGTCATTTAACTCTACTAGATTAAAAACATTAACTCCTACAATAATAACTATTAAAAATACCTAATACCTTAATTAAATAAACAAAAATAAAGTTATTTTTGTATTTTTTTAATTTTTGTGATAAAATTAAGTAAAATAGTTAAAACTAGTTAAAATAACGATATTTGGCCTAAACTAAATATTTAAACGCTAATAAGTATGAAATTTTGAGGAGGGTCAAAAATTATGTGTCTACACAGGGTGGTTTAGGAATTGTAATTGAGGAATATTATCTGTAACTACCTAAGAAGTTTCTAGAATAGAGATAAAGGACAAAAACAAAATAAGAAAAACTAAATTAAATAAGATATTGGGTCTAAAATCAGAAATAAAAGGTGAGTAAATAGCTGGATGGACAATTGTCCTAACAGCTGTACCAAATCTGTTAAATGATGTTGTACTATTTAGCATTTCTGAAAATTAGGGTAGAATATTCCCTTATTATGCTTATCCTCCTACAACCTATATAAAGAAAAGTCCTCACTCACTAAAAACACACTCTGAAATCAGCATAATCTCTCTCAAAAAGTAGGTCTAGGCATCAGGTTTTCTTTCATACAAAAGGAAGAACTTCTGAGATTCAGAGATCTTTCTTTCATTTTATACTGATTTTGAACCAAAAAATATCTGAAATTTTCTCCCATTTTGGCAAGAAATTTTGCTTTAGTGTCTCATTTGGTTATGGGTTCTACTGTGGATTTCTGGGTTGAAAGCTGAGGTTGTTATAGCCGTTTCTTGATGTTATCATACTGTGGCTGCTGTTGCTGTGTTATATGCTTGGTTGAGCTCCGAATTTCTCCTTTTTGACCTTTATTTGGTCTCATTTTTTCTGTTGTTTTCTCTACTTTTAGGTATGTAACCACACGCTTACATTGAATGGAATTTCTGATCTAAATCCTTGCTTAAATATTTGTATCTGTTTGTGATTAGCTTCAGATTTTATTTACATGTGTTAGTTTGTTCATATTTGTTTTCATCTATCCTCCTAGATTAATGTTTTGACTGTTTTCTTGTTTGCATGAATATGTTGTTTGGCTAGATCTATTTAGGAATTTTCTTTTATAATCTGTTATGTGATTCATAGTGGTGACATGTTTGAGGCAGTATTGAGGATGTAAATATGACCACCGGTTGGTCAGATTTACTCCAGGAAATGCATATATTTGGATGTTCAATACAAGAGGTTGAAGACTGTTGATCCTATGGCTGAAAGTAGCATATACATCTGTGTGATAAGGCTAAAATAAAGGCTGTAATGGATATGTTTTGTTGAAATTATTAAGTACTTTTGGTTTAAGATCGGCCCAACTGAGAATTGCCTGAACAAGTCTTGACCCTTGGCAGTTGGGCCTGGGTGTAAAACCCAATGGTTTAATCCACTACCTAAATTTTGAAATTAATCTAGTCATAATTTACTAGTATTATTAACTCAAATTTAAGTGTAATAATTTTCTTATGTGATTTGTATTTCTTGTATGAACTAAATTGAAACGGGACAGTATGTGTTGCATCTCTTCATTCTGAAAATCGTGACGGGCCCAGTTTATTTAGAATGTGATTGGACTAGATTTTTAAAACACTTAGTCGACCCATGCTCTCATTTGGGTCTATGACAATTAGTTGCTAGGGAACCCTAAGTAGCTAAATACCTTGTAGTCCAAATGCTTACATAACCTTTACACTAACCTTAAAAATTATTTTAGGAAGGCAACTCCTAAAAAATAATAAAATGCTTTAGGCCCGTTTTTAGCTAGTCATTATCACGAATGCTCAATTGACATACTTAAGGTTCCCAAAACTTAAAATCAAAGTATACGTTCGCGTAACTTTGAATGAAATAATAGTTTTAGTAAAAAATATTTTTTTAATTGTGTACACATTCACGTGACACAAATACGATTTAGAGAAAAAATGAATCTTCGTAGAAATGCTTTTAGGAGCGGATTTTAAACTATTATCGTGATTGCGTACATGTCCGCGTGACGTGATCTCGATTTTTAAATAAATCCAAAGTGCGCGCTCGCACGACTTTGACTATTTTCTTAAATAAATCAAATTTCATGAATTGTGTACACGTACGCGTGACATAATTTTTGACGTATCAAAACTAAACGGGGTATAGGTATATGTGATTCGTCTTAAGATATTTCTTTAAATACAAATAATTGAGTAACTAGAAGCGGTAAAAAAATGTAAAATGTACGTAGGTCTTTATCACGATCCAAATTACCCTTTGATCGGTCTCGTAACGGCACCTATTCTCTACGACTAGGTAAGCCTAAAACTTGCGGAAAATAAAATAATATTATAATGGAAACAGAAAAGGAGAAGAAAGCATATAACTCAACCGTTCGGCATGTACAAATTTCACTTTCCCAAAATCCGGAACGTCACAATAGTCACAAGCGTTGTACTAATGTAGCTCTAAACAATGAAATAAAGGAAAATTGTATATAAGTCTTCTATGCCTATACTAGAGTAGAAGTGTGATGACCCAAAAGGTCATCTTACATAATTTAAGCTATATCTGTGTTCCGAGGCTCCGAGAGCCTGCGTTAGTCTCACCTTGGTATGCGTGCGCAGCCCAGGCGTGTAGCCGGGAAGTTATTATGTGAAAATTGGATAAAAATGAGTTTGATAATTAATAAATGAATATAGTTGACTTTGGTCAACATTTCTGGTAAACGGACCCGTACCCGTGATTCGACGGTCCCGGAGGGTCCGTAGGAAAATATGGGACTTGGGCATATGCCCGGAATCGAATTCCGAGGTCCCAAGCCCGAAAAATAAATTTTTAAAGAAAATTATTTTCTGAAAATAATAAAGGATTTTGAAAATGAATAATTTTGTGAAAACCGTGTTGCCGGGCTCGTATTATGGTTCCGGAGCCCGGAACAGGTTTACTATATGTTATGTGACTTATCTGTGAAATTTGGTGTAAAACAGACTTGAAATGACGTGATTCGGATTAAAAATGGGAAATTTAGAAGTTTATGAAGTTTAAGAAATTTCTAAGAGTCTTGAGGTTTAATTCCGTGTTTTTGATGATATTTTGATGATTTAAAAGCTTGAACAAGTCCGTAGGATGTATTGGGAGACGTGTGTGTTTTTGGTTTTGAGACCCGAGGGCTCCGGTGAGGTTCGGATAACTAACTGGATGGTTTCAAGTTAAAAATCTGGTGTTGGAGTGATATTCTGGTGTCTGGTGTTTAACACTATGCGATCGCATAGGCTGAGTCGCGATCGCATAGTGTAGTAAGGTGGGGGAGGTTTTGTGGCTCTATGAGATCGCATAGTTAGTTCCGCGATCGCATAGTGTGTATGCGGTCTGGGGTGGGGGCTGGGTAGTTACTCAGTGCGATCGCACTGCACTTGTCCGCGATCGCAGCAGTATAGGTCCAGGCTTCAGTGCGGTCGCATCCCTTGTCCTGCGATCGCACTTCACAGTATCCCTGACCCTATGCGATCGCATACCCCTTTCCGCGATCGCATAGAGTTATTTTGCTCAGCTATTTTATAATTCCAAAACAGACTTCATTACGGGAATTCTTCCAAATTTCAGCCTCTCCTCCATTCCCAAACTCCATTTTCGAGACTTGAGTCTATTTTTCCTCCATTGCTACTCGGGTAAGCTTCGTAACCTCGTTTTCTTCCATTATCCATCACTAATCACTAGAAACCTAGGCTTAAACTCATGAAATCAATTAGAAAATTGGGTTTTTGGGTAGTGTTAGGTTTTTGGGAAAATTGGGTGATTCAACCTCAATTTGGGGTCGAATCTTAAAACTAATCATATATTTGAACTCATGGGGTTATGGGTGAACGGGTTTTGGTCCGAACCTCGAGTTTAGGCCACGTGGGCCCAGGGTCGAATTTTGAAAATTTTGAAAGAAAGGTAGGAATTGTGTATTTAGGCTATGGGATGGTATTATTGAGTTATTATTGATACACTTAAATTAATTATGCTTAGATATTGTGGTTCCGGAGTTGAATTCAAAAGGAAAAGCGGTCTTAGAGGGTTGATTGCTATACTTTGGACCGAGGTAAGTGTCTTGCCTAACTTTGGTGAGGGACTAGGTGTTATTTGCTATGTGCTAAGTGAATATCATGTTCATTGCATAGGTGAGGTGACGAGTACCTATGCAATGTGTGTCAAGCATGCCCGTGAGTCTATTTTGATAGAAATTGCAGTATTTCTTCCATGTTTAGTATATTATGAGATTGTCTTTACTTTGTAATTTATTCTTGATTGATAGTATTGGCCATTGAGTTTGAGAAGTGTTGATACGAATGGCAATGCAAGTGTAGAGTACGTGATTGAGGTAATTGGTTATAGGTGAGACCCTTGTCGGGCATTTCTTGAGTTACTACTTGATGTTTTCCCCTTGCCGGGTGTTCTGAATTGCTTATTTCCACTATGTTGTACTCCTTGACATTTATCTGTTATTGTTTGGTGAGGAAGAGTGTAAAGCACGAAGGGTGATGCCGTGTCATGACACTTGATTTCATTGCATAGTGAGGAAGAGTGTAAAGCACAAAGGGTGATGGCGTGCCATGATTTTATTGATTATAAGCACGAAGGTAAATACCGTGCCATGATTTTATTGATTATCAGCACGAAGGTAAATACCGTGCCATGATTTTATTGATTATACGCACGAAGGTAAATGCCGTGCCATGATTCATTGTACATTGCATTGTGAGGAAGAGAGTAAAAGCACGAAGGGTGATGTCGTGCCATTGTTTACTTTTCCGACATTTATATTGTTTCGTTGTCGATTATGTTGGATCGTTTCTCTGGATCACTTTTATCTGTCGATGTGACTGCTTTATTCCACTTGTCCCCCTTTACTGCTCCCTATCCCCTACTTGCCGTTTTATCTCCTGTCTTGTGTTATTTCCTGTTACCTGTTGTAGAATAGGAAAGGTTATCGTTAATGTCAAGTCTAGCCTCGTCACTACTTCGGCCGAGGTTAGGCTTGGCACTTACTCAGTACATGGGGTCGGTTGTACTGATACTACACTGCACTTCCTTGTGTTGTGCAGACCCTGCTACCGGACCCCGTGGAGCGTTTTGAGGGAGATACCTTCAGTCCACGTCAGAGCTTCGAGGTATACACTGGCGTTCGTAGATCCCAAGACTTCTTTCCTTTACTACTTCATTGTCTTTCTCCTTATTTTCAAGACAGTGTTGTATTTTCATTCCAGACTTGTATTTAGTATTCCAGTAGCTAGTCCGTGAGATTGTGACACCCCGGTTTTGGGAATTTTCGTTATTTCATGATTGTTATGTTCTTACTTTCCGCATTTAAAGTTTCGTTATTTTTATTAGCAATGCTTGAAGGATTCTGTTGGGAATATGAAAAAGGGAAAAACATGTTATCGATTTTCGGTTAAACGGTTGTCCCACTATTATCTCAGTATGTGATGGAAATTGGTTGAAGTTGATGAGTTAGCGTTTTATTCCGTATTAAATGATTTTAAATTGCTATTGCAAGTTATACGTTGGCTGGCCTAGCGGGTTCAACGTTAGGCGCAGTCGCGGCCTAAAAGGTGGGAATTTGGGTCGTGACAAGTTGGAATCAGAGCTCTAGGTTGCTTAGGTCTCACAACTCACGGACAACCTTGGTAGAGTCTGAGGGATCGGTACGGAGACGTCTGTATTTATCCCCCAGAGGCTGCTAAGTTAGGATACTCCTCTTCTTTTCATACTCTGTCATGCGTAGTATATTTTTGTATACTAATCGAGTTTCTATTCTATTCTCTCGCAGATGGCGAGGACGCGTGCTTCCCTTGGTTCCGCTCAGCAGCCCGACACTCCTGCTACAGCTCCTACGATGGGTCGAGGTCGAGTACGAGGCCGTACCAGAGGCCGAGGCCGGGGCAGGGCTCAGCCTAGAGCAGCAGCCCCAGTGGAGGACCCTCAGGTCGAGTCCGATGAGGAGGTCCCAATTTCGGCAGTCCCAGCTGGACCAGCACGGGTCCCAGAGGGGTTCATAGCTTTCCCAGTGCTTCAGGACGCTCTTGTCCATCTGGTAGGACTCATGGAGAGTGTGGCTCAGGCCAGTCTTCTCCCTACAACTCCAGCCGGATCTTAGGCTGGGGGAGGTACCCATACTCCTGCCACTCGCACTCCAGAGCAGGTAGCTCAACAGTTTCAGACGTCGGCACCTCAGCCAACCGTATTGGTTCCGGCAGTTATTCCAGCTCCAGCAGCTGAGGGAGCGGCTATGTCCGCAGACGCTTTATGGAGGTTAGACAGGTTCACCAAGCTCTTCACAGCTACATTCACTGGCGCTTCTTCTGAGGACCCCCAGGACTACTTGGACAGTTGCTATGAGGTTCTACGGAACATGGGCATCGTGGAGTCCAACGGGGTTGATTTTGCTACTTTTCGGCTGTCTGGTGCAGCCAAGACTTGGTGGAGAGACTATTGCCTAGCCAGACCAGCTGGGTCTGTACAGTTGACTTGGTCCCAGTTCACAGAGGTATTCTTGGGGAAGTTCCTTCCCATCACTCAGAGAGAGGAGCTACGGAGGCAGTTTGAGCGTCTCCAGCAGGGTTCCATGACCGTTACTCAGTACGAGACTCGGTTCATTACTCTGGCTCGTCATGCTTTATTGATACTCCCCACAGATCGGGAGCGGGTCAGGAGGTTCATCGAGGGTTTGTCTCAGCCGATCCGACTTCAGATGGCCAGAGAGGCCGGTGCAGACATTTCATTCCAGGATGCAGCGGATATAGCTAGGAGGATTGAGTTGATACTATCACAGGGTAGTGGTCAGGGGACTGACAAGAGACCCCGTCATTTCGGTAGGTTCAGTGGATCCTCGTCTGGAGGTCGTGGTTCTTTCAGCGGAGGTCATCCTCCCAGACCTTATCAGTCCGCTCTTCAGGTATCCCAGCGTGCACCATCAGCACCTATCAGTGCACAGCCACTTCAGAGTTACCAAGGTAGTTATCAGGGTCGTCAGGGCCATTTTCCGAGTCATCAGCCACAGCAGCAGAGATCTTGTTATAATTGTGGTAGCCCGAGGCACATTGCCAGATATTGCCCCCGAGCTTCGAGTGGACCCCACTATCAGGGTTCCTGTGCCATGGTTCTCGCAGCAGGTGCACCCTTACCCCCTCATCCAGCTAGAGGTGGTGGTCGAGG
>ML279408.1:6502-54229 GCA_005239495.1 Nicotiana undulata | reverse complement strand
CTATATTTCTGCCGTGTCTTTACGTTTCATTTATTACCTTGTACTGTTGTGTTAGCATACTGTGACCCTATCTCCCCAGCATGTTCTCCCCGTATCTGTCTTACTTGCTTATATCTGTTGTCATTTTTCCTGCTATTATATATAAAATTACACAGGTACATATGTAGTGTTGGTCCTAGCCTTGTCACTACTTCGCCGAGGTTAGGCTCGACACTTACTCAGTACATGGGGTCGGTTGTACTGATGCTACACCTGCACTTCTTTATGTTGTGCAGACTACGCAGCCGGACCCGGAGATCACTGACGATCGGAGCATCTCATTCAGTCACACATGAGACTCGAGGTAGACCCGCAGACGTTTATGGGCCTTGACGTCGCCTTCTACTTTACACTCTCAGCTCTATCTTACTTTGTATTTCAAAGACAGTCTTATGTATTTATTTCAGACCTTTTGTTTGTAGTAATCTCATAGATAGTCCGTGAGTATGTGACACCAGTTCTGGGAGTTGTTTATGGGTTTCATTTCGAAAGTGCTATGTTGTATTTTAGTTATCCTGTTTTCGTATTTGTTTTTAATGAGTTTTTATTCAGTTCAAACGTTGGCTTGTCTAGCGGGTTCAACGTTAGACGCAGTCATGGCCCGAAGGTGGGATTTTGGGTCGTGACAATTGCCATGCCAAAATAGTTACTCTAGCCATGCCCGAGTTGCCTAGGTTGGAGTGGAGATGTTCCTCAGTTCGTACAGACAGTCGGGTTATATCCTTCCTGAAGGCTCGACATATGGTCGAGAAATATTGTCTGGCCTATCTTGCTTATGTGCGGGATACCACTGCCGAGTCTCCGAAGATTGATTCAGTGCCAGTGGTTTGAGAGTTTGCTGATGTATTTCCTTTAGACCTTCCGGGCATGCCTCTGGATCGTGATATCGATTTCTGTATTGATTTATCTCCAGGCACAAAGCCTATTTCCACCCCCCGTACCGTATGGCTCCGAAGGAGTTGAAGGAATTGAAGGAGCAGCTTGAAGAGTTATTGGCCAAGGGGTTTATCAGGCCGAGTGTATCGCCTTGGGGTGCCCTAGTGCTATTCGTGAAGAAGAAGGATGGATCTATGCAGATGTGTATTGATTACCGCCTGTTGAACAAGGCCACCATTAAGAATAAGTATCCATTGCCACGTATCGATGATTTGTTTGACCAGTTGCAGGGTGCTCGGGTGTTTTCTAAGATCGACCTGAGATCAGGGTACCACCAGCTGAAGATTCGGGACTCAGATGTTCCGAAGACTGCTTTTCGTAAACGATATGTCCATTATGAGTTCCTGGTGATGTCCTTTGGCTTGACTAATGCCCCTGCAGCATTTATGGACTTGATGAACAGGGTGTTCAGGCCGTATATTGATTCCTTTGTCATTGTCTTTATTGACGACATTTTGGTTTACTCACGTGGCCTGGGGGAGCACGAGCAACATTTGAGAGTTGTGCTCCAGACTTTGCAAGAACATAAGCTATATGCTAAGTTCTCCAAGTGTGAGTTCTGGTTGGATTCCGTGGCATTCTTGGAGCATATGGTATCCAGAGAGGGTATCAAGGTTTATCCTAAGAAGATTGAGGCAGTCCAGAGTTGGCCACGTCCTACTTCAACTACAGAGATCAGGAGCTTCTTGGGTCTAGCAGGTTATTATCGACGATTTGTGGAGGGCTTTTCATCCATTGCAGCCCCACTGACTAGATTGATTCAGAAGAATGCCCCGTTCTGATGGTCCGACGAGTGTGAGGAGAGCTTTCAGAAGCTCAAGACAACATTGACCTCAACACCAGTTCTGGTATTGCCTTCCGGTTCTGGGATGTATACAGTATATTGAGACGCTTCACGCATTGGTTTTGGATGTGTGTTGATGCAGTAAAGGGAGAGTTATTGCTTATGCTTCGCACCAGCTGAAGGTTCATGAGAAGAATTACCATGTGCTTGATCTGGAGTTGGCGGCGATTGTTCATGCTCTTAAGATTTGGAGGCACTACTTGTATGGGGTGTCTTGTGAGGTTTATACAGACCACCGCAGCTTGCAGCACTTGTTCAAACAGAGGGATCTTAATTTGAGGCAGCATAGATAGCTTGAGTTACTAGAGGATTATGATATCACCATTCTTTATCATCTGGGCAAGGAAAATGTGGTAGCAGATGCATTGAGCAGAAAAGCGGAGAGTATTGGCAGTTTATCTTATATTGCAGTAGAGGAAAGACCTCTAGCCTTGGACATTCAGTCTTTGGCAAATCGTCTGGTGAGGTTTGACCTTTCAGAGCCCCGCCGAGTTCTTGCACATGTGGATGCTCGGTCTTCATTATTGGGAGAGATTAAGGCCCGACAGTTTGATGATCCGTGCTTGGCAGAGCTACGGGAGACAGTGGTTCAGGGTGGTGCCAAGGAGGTTAATGTGGGCGAGGATGGGGTTCTGGGACTTCAAGGCCGTTTGTGTGTTCTTAATGTTGATGGCCTGAGGGAGTGGATTCTAGAGGAGGCTCACAGTTCACAGTATTCTATTCAACCTGGTGCTACGAAGATGTATCGTGACCTGAAGCAGCATTTCTGGTGGAGGCGGATGAAGAAAGACATATTGGAGTATGTGGCTAGATGTCTTAATTGCCAGCAGGTCAAGTATGAGCACCAGAGGCTAGGAGGTCTTCTTCAGCAGATGCCCATTCCTGAGTGGAAATGGGAATGCATCACCATAGACTTCGTGGTTGGGTTACCTCGGACTTTCCAGAAGATTGACGCGGTTTGGGTCATTGTGGATAGATTGACCAAATCGGGGCATTTCATTCTAGTGGCTACTAGTTATACTTCTGAGAGGTTAGCCCTGATCTACATTCGGGAGATAGTCCGGTTGCACGGTGTGCCGGTGTCCATTATATCATATCGAGGTCCTCAGTTCACCTCGCATTTCTGGAGAGAATTGCATAGTGAGTTGGGTACCCAGATAGATCTCAACACATCATTTCACCCTCAGACTGATGGTCAGTCAGAGCGGACAATTCAGATATTGGAAGACATGCTCGGGGCATGTGTGATTGACTTCGGAGGCCAGTGGGACCAGTTCTTACCTTTGGCCGAGTTTGCTTCCAATAATAGTTATCAGTCCAGCATCGAGATGGCTCCATTTGAGGCTTTATATGATTGGCAATGTTGTTCCCTTATCAGGTGATTTGAGCCTGGCGAGGCTAAGTTATATGGCACCAACCTGGTGAAGGATGCTTTAGAGAAAGTGAAGTTAATTTAGGAGAGGCTCCGCACAGCACAGTCCAGACAGAAGAATTATGCGGATCAGAAGGCGCGTGATGTATCATTTATGGATCGAGACAAGGTCCTGTTGAAAGTCTCTCCGATGAAGGGTATTAGGAGGTTCGGGAAGAAGGGGAAGCTGAGCCCAAGGTTTATAGGCCCATTTGAGGTATTGAGGCGGATCAGAGAGGTTGCTTATGAGCTTGCTTTCCCCCCTAGTTTATCAGGAGTTCATCCGATCTTTTATGTATCCATGCTCCGGAGGTACCACGCCGACTTCTCTCACATGGTTGATTTCAACACCATTCAGTTGGATGAGAGATTGGGCTACGAGGAGGAGCCAAATGCTATTATTGACAGGCAGGATCGCCAGTTGAGATCTAAGAGAGTTTCTTTCGTAAAGGTCCAGTGGAGGGGCCAACCAGTCGAGGAGGCGACTTGGGAGTTCGAGGAGGACATGCAGAGCAGATATTCACACTTATTTAGCACTTCAAGTATGATTCTAGACCCGTTCGAGGACGAACGTTTGTTTAAGAGGTGGAGAATGTAACGACCTGACCGGTCGTTTTGCGTTATAGGACCCCGTTCTCCTTTAATGAGACTTCCCGTAGTTGCTTTTAATGATTTATGACTTGTGGGGATGGTTGGTTCGGGATTCGGAAGGGTTTAGGATAGTATGGGAACACTTAGTTCCTTAAGGTTGGCTTTTAAGGCCAAGTTTGGCTTCGGTCAAAATTATGAGTAAACAACCTCAGAATTGAGTTTTGACAGTTACAGTAGCTTCGTATGATGATTTCGGACTTGGGCATGTGTCAGGAACGAGTTTTGGATGACCCGGGAGCGTTTCAACGCCAAATAGCGAAATATGATTCCTTAAGTGTAAGAATTTAGGTTTTGAACGTGTTTTTGTTTTATCAAGGTGCGAACGGAATTACGAGACCGGGAATAGTTCCGTAATGTCATTTATGACTTGCCTGCAAAATTTGCTGTCATTCCCAGAAGTATAGGTAGGTTTGGCACAATGAAAGCAAATTCTAGAAATTGAAGTTCAAAGTTTGATTCAATTTGGTTTTGGGGTCGAATTTTTAGTTTCGTTGTTTTTTTCACGTTTCGAAAATTTGAGCGAGTCTGTATCTTGAATATAGACTTTCCAGTGCCTTTGGAGTGAGTTTCGCACCCCTCGGAGCTAAATGCTAAAAACTAGAAATTTCAATGTCTGGTTACCTTCTTCGCGTTCGCGGGAGGGCGGAATCGTTCGCAAAGAAGGAGTTGGGATGGGGCAGCTGATTCCCTATGCGTTCGCGAAGCCCACCCTGCATTCGCGATGGGTTAGACCTCTGACCATCGCGTTCGCACCCTTGTCTCCGCGTACGCACAGGTGTAGGACGGGACCATGCCCGTTTTCTCTTCGCGTCCGCAAGAAGTCCACCGCATTCGTGGAGGTCTATCCCGGCAAGTATTCGCGATCGCGGGCCCCCTTTTGCGTTATCGTAGAAGGGCCTTCAGGGGCCTGGGCTGTTGGCCTTCGCGAACGCGGTGACCCTGTCGCGTTCGCGATGAAGGGGCAGCTGGGCAGTGGCTTTTAATAACGGGACTTAACCATTTTGTTGGCCTTTTTCTTCTTCCTTGAGGTGACTTTGAGCATTCAAGAGGGGCAAACGACCTAGCTACTTTTAGTTTCGAGTCCTTGGGAAACGCGTTTGGAGTTTCGGGCGCAATCATGACCCGGAAAGTAGGCTCGGCACGAGGTGAGTCTCCTTTCTAACCTTGTAAGAGGGAATTGTCCCCATAGGTGAGCTAAATGATCATGTGTTAATGTTTGTGGGGGCTACGTACGTACGTGGTGACGAGAGTCCGTGCGTAGTGACTATTATTGTTATGTCCGGGTAGTTAGACTCACACATATACCTTGCCTTATATGGTTATTATGATTGCTCAGGCCGGTTGTCTTTATCCCGTTATGCGTATGCTAAATTGTTAATGATTTCATGAATATTAAATTGATAGATATATGGGGGAAAACAAAGTCAGTAATTGTTTAACTGTCTTTCAACATTAGTTTGAATTGCAGCTACCTTTGTTATTTACTGCTTTATTATCTTCACATGCCTGTTGCCTTTATCATATCCTGTTTAATTATATTGTTGGACCCTAGTAAGTGTCAAGTCGAGCTCTCGTCACTACTTCTTCGAGATTAGACTGGATACTCACTGAGTACATATTTAATTATGTACTCATGCTATGCTTCTGTACTTAATTGTACAGGTTATGAGGTTGGTGCATCTGGTTATCAGGTCGGAGCTCGATCCTGAGTATATCTGGACTTGACTTCACGGTGAGCTGTTTTCCCCTGGCGATTCTCAGTAGCACTATGGAGTTTTATTTTGTTTATTCCCATCTATTACTTTCAGACAAAGGGACAATTTTATTTCACTTTTGTATATTCTACTAGTATGCATGTAGACTCGTGACACTAGTTCGTGGCACATACGTAGTAGAGATTTTATTTTTGGGCTGTATATGTAGTTTTATGATCTTTTATGGCTATATTTGTTTAAAATCAGTTAATTTATCCGTTTCTAATTGATGTCTTAAACTTGAATTTGGTAAGTGCCAGAAATGTTTTGCAAATTAAGTAAAAATCTCTAGTAAGTTAAGTCTGGCTTGCTCGACTATGGTGTTGGGCGCCATCACAACCTGAATTTATATTTGGGTCGTGATAATAAGGGTGGATAATTGGTGTGATAAGGGTGGATAATTGATTGTGATACGGGTGAATACATTGATTGTGATATTGTGAATAGGTGGGGTCGGGTTGCACGCCACAACAAGACAGTGAAAATGGAAAAATGATGTTTACTGATTTTTAAACTTTAAATAAATTGGGAATTGTTTCTTTACTCTACAGTTCTTTTATATTTCGTACATATGATTATTTTAAAGTAATGTTTTGAAACTTGGAGATTTACTTGAGTATTGGTTATAGCTGAGACCTTGAAAAGGCGGCTGAGTTATTTCATTGTTGTTGCAATACTTAATTATTTGTTAGATTTCCTTCTTGATTTATAGTTATTGTCTCTTATATTTTTCTTGTTCGTGTAGAATGGTTTTATTGCGTTATTGTATATATTATTGTCACAAGTTATATGTTGTTAATGCCCCGCCGTAGCCTCTTCACTACTTCGTCGAGGTTAGGCTCGACACTTACTCAGCACATGGGGGTCGGTTGTACTGATACTACACTCTGCACTCTTTTGTGCAGATCCAGGTACCGACCATCAGTAGGGATATTTAGAGCGGCTATTCATTTATTCAGAGACACGAGGTATATCTGTCGACGTTCGCAAATCCCGAGAGTCTTCTCCTATTTTCATAAACGCTGTTTTATTTTTTTCAGAACAATTACATTATTTCTTTCAGCCCAGTATTTGTAGTATTCTCTAGTAGTTTGTGAATTGTGACACCATACTCTGGGGTAGTTCTGATTTCTTTATTTACTTAGCTCGTGGTTCGTTTTATTTAATTGTTCAATACTTTATATCTGGAGTATTTCGTTGGAAATCAATTAAATTAAGTTTACTTTACGTTTGTTTGGTCATGCTTAAGTAAATAATCAAAGGAAATTAGTTAATCGAACTCTAACATTGGCTTGCCTAGAAAGTGTGGTGTTAGGCGCCATCACGATCCCTAAGGTTGGGAATTTGGGTTGTAACATACTTTAATCGTTTTCTCAACCCGTCTGAGGTTTTATTTTACATACAAAGGAATTGTTATTATGTTTTAAATTAGTAAACTCTATATTAAATGTAATAGTTATTCGATGTTGAATTTTATTTAAAACAAGAAAATTTTATTTTCCTCACTCAATTGATTTCTAAAACAAAACCTCATTTTTCTCACTGATTTCCTATTCGGTCTAAGAACTATAGATTTGCTTTATGATATATATATATAGAGAGAGAGATCAAATCTCTTGAACATCTTAAGTAGTAAGTAGCACGTATATTATGTACCGAATAGCACGGGGATATCGATGTGCGAAGTGAGATGGAAAGTTGTGGGTACAAGGTGCCGTGTGTGTTGAAGAGTTGTTGGAATTATTGGATTCGTATTCTAGAAACACTTGTTCGGTTGATTTGATATTGTTTTCCAAACTTGAGCACATTAACACTTAGCCGTATTTCAAACATGTTGTTGTTTGATTTACTTGGTGGATTCCCATTGCCATTCGTGTTTCTTTTACTCTTATTGTTACTACTGTTTGCAACTTGATATCCTTCTGATGTCGGTATTACTTTTATAGTCCTTTCTTGTTAGATTTGAGTCATATCCTTTAGGTTATATATATATATATTCGATAGTGTCTCGATCTGGCCTCTTCACTACCCTACTGAGGTTAGGCTTGATTACTGTATACCACCGTGGTGTACTCATACTACACTCTTGCACATCGTTTTGTGCATAACCAGGTACTTCAGACCGAGTCGGTTTTGACATTTTTGTTCGGTGTGGCTGGAGACGTCAAGGTGTACTTGCTGGACGTTCGCAGATTCTGAAGTCACTTTCTGATGTATTTAATTTCATCGTTTCATTTATTTCCGGAATTGTGATGTATTTATTATGTACAACTATTCCTAGAAAGTCTTATGACTTGTAATACCGGTTTCGGGAATTTTAAGTTTATAGAGAATACAATTTCTAAGTTGTTAGATGCTATTTATTTATTGTTGTTCAGTATATGTTAGGCTTACCTAGTCCCTAAGACTATGTGCAATCACGATACCCAAACGAAGGAGAATTTGGGTTATGACAGGTGAAAATTGAGATAGGAGTTGATTATGGGTGGGGATTTGGGGGAATCACGACTTTAGGGGGGGAGAAGAAGAGAGATGGAAGAGAGAGAGAGAGGGAGAGAGAGAGAGAGAGAGAGAGAGAGAGAGAGAGAGAGAAGAGGAAAATGGGAAAAAACCTGTCTAGTGCAGACCTAAACTAAAAAGTTTTGACCGAAATTATCACGACCCAATTTCTCCTATAGGCTGTGATGGCGCTCAATGAAACCGCTAGGCAAGCCAACATTGAACTAACCACATGATCGATTCTTTTAACAATTTAGAAATAGTTGATTTTTAATTAATGGATAAATAAGAAGTGAGAATTTAATAAAATGAGAGATAAACAACTTTAAGAGCAAATGAAATGAGTAAATAACCCAAATTTCATCATGTGCCTACTAAGAAAATCTCCAATATCTAGTGTCGCAAGTGTATGAGCTACTAGCAGAATATATTTAAAAAATACTACACTACTGTCTGAAGTGAAATAGACAAAAGGTAAAAGGAAAAGAAAGACTTCGGGTGCTGCAGAACGGGCTCGAAAGGCAGCTCACAACAAAGTCTCCCAGTAATAAGGAATGCATGGCGGGATGATAACCAGATGTACATGCCTCAAATCCTGCACGATTAGTGAAGAAGTGTAATGTGATTACATAAATAACATGTTCCCAGTAAGTATCTAGTCTAACCTCGAAGAAGTAGTGACGAGGGGTCGACTTCGACATTTACTATGGGCTAACAATAAAATATCAAAATTCTAAATAAACATGGACTATATAAAAGAATAATAAAACTCAATAACAAGAAATAAATAAACAATACTTTCACCGATGGTAAGATTCCAAATCGGTTTCCATCATTTAACCATTAAACCTCTCAAACCAATAAAACGATATCAAATACAATTGGGCTCCAAATATCATCATGCACGTATTATGCCGAGGACGTACGACCCGATGAAAAATACATACACATACATTGTGTGCACTGCCGAGGATCGAACGACACAAATCATAGATGCATTTATTAATCAACCGAGACGAGCGGCCCGCTCCCATGAGAGTAGTAGAATTTACCTCGCTCGCGGAACATACTTCCAACACGAGTGAACATAAATTTTTAAAAGTTAGCATAATATTCTTCAATTCTTTCCAAAATTATGGAGTCTAAATTGGGAACTTTAAATCTTAATATCCTCAATCTCAGTTGTATTCAATGCAATTAATAAGCATCATCAAATAACGGTGTCAACAAAGCATGATGTAAACATAAGGCTACCCGAACATCACATGGAATATAGCTATGCACAGACTCTCGTCACCTAGTGCGTACGTAGCTCCCCACACAAATATTTTTTAACAAAACACACCTAAGGGGATAAGTTCCCTCTTACAAGGTTAGAAAAGAGACTTACCTCTTTCTCAAGTTCACTTTCGGTCCACAAACGTGTTTCAAACCCTGTACTCGGTGCCAAACGACTCGAAAAATGTTATATAAAATAGTCAATATGTGCTTAAAAGTTCATATTCTAACCATTAAAGTGATTACCCAATCCCAATTGAAGAATTCCTAAAATTCATCCCCCGGCCCGAATTCAGGAAATTTAAGCTGTTACCCATAACCTCACGAACTCAAAATATATGCTTTTCGCTAAATTTCATAATCATTTTCGTGGCTAAATGCCATTTTTATCAAAACATGTTACACCCCATGTTGTCGTACGTGAAAGTACGCCATAAGTAAATTGATGGAAGCTCGGAAATGAGATATTACATCTCATATTTTTGTGTGTTAAAGTTTCGTCGTAAGTTAATCAACGTATATTCGAAAATGGGATTATTTTAAGATTATAAGAATTATGATATTTCAAACAAGTGATGAGTAAATTCGTGAAGGTGAGAGGGAAAAAATCGAAGAAAATGAATTTCGTCGAAGTTTGACAATTTGGGATAAAATACGGCCCAAGCTAAAATACCTGATATTTATGGACTAGTACCACACAAGGCACCACATGGTAATGATAGTAAGGTGTATAAGGTGTGCTAAAAGTGAGTAGTAGATGAAGTAATTTGAGGTAATTATTAATTATATGGATAATTGAGTAATTATTGGTTAATGAGGGATTAACAATTAACTAAGATGTTGGTGGTTGATTGGTTGAGAATGGATAAGCTAAAAGGTGGCAGCCATAGAGGTCTTGAATAAATGACTCATTAATCACATGCTAAGGTGGCTTATTTACGTAAATCGTGGGGCTTAGTCATCAACGACGTGGGGCCACCTAAAAAGTTAAGGATAACTTTTATAATCTCATAAGAAAGCATTTCAAACGAGCTTTACAAAATTAATAACGTTATTTCTAAGAGCATTCAACCAAGTTTCCTTACATAGTAACGTAAAAGTATTTTCCAAAATCTCAACGCTATTGCTAAGTGCTTAAGAAGGTTTCGGCAAAGATTTTCTTTGCAAAGCAACGAGATTGCTTCTAGCTTTTCATACGACTTGTTCTGTGATTTGCTACAATTAACATGTGTACATGATTGTTAAGAGAATCGACTCGGGTATGTTAAGGCTATCCCTTCTTTCTTTTGGCATGATCTATACGACACAAACGAAATGAGCAAATGCATAATTTCCATAAATGACTCTATTCATAGAAATACTAGAGATGCTTATGTTCTTGATTCCCCATGTGTCATATTATTCTATCATCTGTTCATGGGTATCAGAAAATACATATGTTGAAAAAGTTTACTTCATGATATTAATCAAAGATATAATGGTCTTATGATAGTCTGAGAGATTTATTGACGTACTTCTCATGCATTGCATTCATTTATACAAGTATATTGACCCATGACCAGATGGCATTACATACACGTATATATGTATATTATATGTATCTGGGATATGGTAAAAGGTTACAGCATTATATACGCACCATCACCTAATCAACTAGTATACGTTGATGATTTGCCCACAGTGGCTGAGATGATATGATGGGATGCCCTCAAAGGCTTGATGATGTTATGAACACATATACACATGCATGGTATGACATTTATACACATATGAATGACATTATAATATTAAATGATTCACAGAGATATTCAGATATACATGTCAAATCTTTTATTCCATGCCTCTTTCGTGTCTATTGTCTATTATTTATTGATTTTTATTCCTTATATACTCGGTACATTATTTGTATTGAGGTCCCTTTTGCTTGGGGACATTGTGTTTCATGGCCTCAGGTCCTAATAGACAGGTCGAGAGTCCTCCAAGTAGGCTACCAGCTAAGCGGAAGATGTTGGTGCGCTCTATTTGCTCCGGAGTTACTTGTTTGGTCAGTATGATTTAGACGTGTATTGTTTGGTATGGTGGGGCTCTGTCCCGACCTTTATGATAAGTATGTACGCTAAGAGGCTTGTAGACAGATGTCATGTATACGGATACTCGTATGGCCTTGTCGGCATATATGTTAAGTATATAATGGATCACAATGTCCTTATAGGCATGTATGTCACAAATATGAGTTTCTATATTTGGTTGGGTCGTTCTATGTCGGGTATTCCCTCATGTTTACTCTGATTATCTCATGACATCCCTTGTGGCCCACTTACCTATGATGATGTAATAAGAAAGATACGTTATGTTGGTACTCGGTTGAGTAATGTATCTGGTGCCCGTCGGGGCCCATCGATTTGGGTCGTGACAAAAGTAATATCAGAGCAGTTCTGTCCTAGAGAGTCTACAAGCCGTGTCTAGTAGAGTCTTGTTTAAGGGTGTGTTGTGCACCACACTTATAAGCAGGAGGCTATGGGGCATTTAGGACTTCCACTCTTTCTTCTTATTCTAGATCGTGTGATAGAGCTTAGTTATAAGAACTAAATTTCCTAAACTCTATCATATTCATAATACGACGATGCCTACGTCCAGAAAGACAGTTGGTAAGAGATATAGTTATGGAATAGTTGAGTCAGAGGAACTCAATTTTTGCATCATGCTTATGATGGATAAATAAGAGGTATTCAGCAGATCATGTGTATGCTAAGATATGTAAGCTTCTTGATAAGGATCCCTAAGGGAAGAATGCCTATTTACTCTTACGGTAAAAAGGAATAAGAGAATCGGGAGGTAGACACAAGTTTCAGCAAGTAATAGAAGCAAGGTGAAGAAGGGTACGAGGTACTAGTTAGTAGAGATGAACATTATCTAGAATTAAAGCAGAGAAATATAAGAATTTTGAGTTACCTTCAATTGTAACCGAGGTATGAACAATTGGCCACATCCATATCATTTATGCCCTATGGAAGCTAATAGAAGTAGTATAAGAAAAGGACGGATATCAGGATTTGGTTGGGGTTAGAGTGACCCAAAATGGTGGATGAAATATTTGCGTTAGTTGACATTTTCGAAAGATATTACAAAGGTGCTAATAGATCTTCTTGTGAGGAGCCCAGATGGTGCACTCTAGAATATTACAATTAGATGTGAATACTAGCATGAAGAAAAATCATAAGATAGGCACTGAAAACGTGGAAGGGGTAAATATTACCGTAGTGTGGCTCGTGTCCCTAGTAGAGTGAGAACGTTGAGCAAACCTGAAAAGCCACTAGATTGAACAAAAGGGGAGCTAAGAGCAAAAAGATGTCTTGTTGGAGTTTTCAGAATAAGGTGATGGACATAAATATTAGCAGAGAAATTAAAAGAGAGTTAATGAAGCATTATAAGAAAAATGCGATACATGGATGACAACGGTAGATCCAAAAAGATGACAGTATTACATAGTCTATAGTGAAGACAGCAAAAGAGTATAGGCCGTAGAGTCATATCCTCATTTCGAGAAATAAGTTCGTGACTCTAACGCGACTACTAGAAGGAAAAGTTAGATCCCAGAGTAATAGAAATCGGTATAGACTGATGAACAAGATAAACTAAACATGAATTTGGGGCTGAGTGATTTGATAATAGTCAGTATCGTGAGAATTTTAGATCTCATTCCAGCAATAATAGAATGGACAACAGAAGAAGATTCGTGAGAAATTCAGAGAATGGTCGTTCAGGAAGACGCTTCCCTAAAGCAAGCAATGTGAGCAAAGTTAAGCTTAAGGGACCGTATGTGCCAGTTGTACTAAATGTTACCTTTGCGAGTAAGAGAATGTGTTACCAGTACTGAAGGATTACTGCAAGGTGAGTAAGAATCATCAATGATGTTAAAGGACGCCAAAGGTGAAGTGGTAAAACATCTATAGGTAGATCGGCATAGCTCTAAACCTTAGTTATCCCTTAAAGGGGGAATATGGAGTGGCGTGGCATTAAGTCAGAATTAAGTGGTCCTAGTAACTATGGAATGGGAAAGGAAGAATGCGACAAAGATGAGAGAGGTATGAGATTGCACTTAATCAAAGCCAACAGATATGCTACGATTCCAGAACATTATGCAAGCACCACGGTAACGAGAGGAAGTAAGGGTTTCTTCCTGAGATGTTATTGATAAATAAGGAGTTAGTGCGAGACACAAGTTAATACAAAGGAAAAAACCCAAGAAAGATAACGCAGAATACTGATACGAGAACGGGCCAACGAGTAGTCAGTAGTTGGTTCAGGAAAAGCCTAGTTATGGCTAGATAAGAAGATACAGACAAATCAATAGATCGTGCAAGATTAAAATAGTGAACCCCAACATGAGGCATTCAGTCTCGCAGATATGACATTGTAACCTTGAGAAATACTCAGATAGAAGTCGGGGTAGTTAAAAGTACTGTATGTTGAGTATTACAGAATAAAAGAGAATGCCGATGGGAAGACAGTAAAAATATCAAGTTCAGAAGTAACCCTACAAGCACAACGACATGGAGGTAAGTAACTACGGATAATTATAGGCGAGGAAGGACATCAACAATTCTGTCGGGTAAACAAGGTAATAAGCTCGCCTTCTTGCAAGAATCAGGTGGTCCTCCCTAAATACTACAATGGAAGAATAGCTAAGGAAATAAGGAAGAAGTCTCCAACCTAAGCATAGTAACTTGAAGAAGAAATGGTCATGTAAAAATAGTCTCACAACAACATTGTATGCACTCCATTAGAAAATGGCACCTACCGTGGCTAATGAACGAGAAGTAGAATCAGAAGTGATATTCAAGATCATATGAGTTGTATGGAATTCCAATATATGCGTGGGCATTGAGATAAGCTAAGTATGCACGCAAAAAGGGGGCAGAAAGACCAAGAAAAGTAATTGCTTTTTTTTGCGTAACTAAGCCCATTTTATTTACCAAGTAATATTTACAAAGCATTATCCCTTTCCAGTCTAATCTGGACATAGGTCCCAGATTCAAGTGTACCTCTCGTTACTATTTCTTCTAACTATTATCCTATTTACGTATCCTTACAAATAATAGGGTAATAGTTAAGTTCTAATAATCTATCATTCAACCTTTTTGTCATGCTGCCTCGACAGTGAATTTCTTGGACTAGTTGTCAAGTAATTGCTTCAATGTTCCTCTGCTTCATTTAATATATCCTTGCATTTATTTCTTGCCATATGCAGTATACACCTCCGGCTAAAGCCATTCTATAGACTTCTGCTTTAGAGCGGATCCTTTATGTTGTCTTATAGCCCACTCTAATTCTTGTCCCTATTCCATCACATGGTCTGCATTCCTTGCCATTGTAGTATTGTTGCCCATATTCTTGCTGAAAAAGAACACTTAAAAAATAAATGATCAATGGTTTCTTCTTCCTTGTTTCATAATATGCATATTGTATCCTTAACACAGCCCCATTTACCTAATCTATCTCATGTTAGAAATCTTCTGTGAGCAACCATTAGTAGTGTAAACTTCCACTTAGGCAGTCCAACATTATTGCACGTTATCTTCCTCCATGGAAACTTTGTAAAGTCTCCTCTAAGCTTCAGATACATTGCCTTGATTGAGAATTTATCCATTTGCACTATCTCTTCTTTTCTCAGCCCAACTTTCTCAAATTGCTTCTTTGCTTTCAGTATTTTTGTACCAACCACGATGCTTGTTTTTGACTCCCACCTCCAGTCATGTATCTTTTATAATGCAGGTAAACCAATTGTATCCACATTTTATCTTTCTTCTTGTTAAAATTCCACAACAGTTTACATATGGATTCTTTGTTCCAGAGTCTTATGTCCAGTATGTTCAATCCCTCTGCTACTTTTGGCAAGCATATTATATCTCAAGCCAACAATGCTTTTTTTGTGACCTCTACCCCTCCAGTCCATAGAATTCTCCTGCATATACTCTCTATTACTTGGATCAGCTTCTTAGGCAACATGAATACTTGTGACCAATATACTTGTATGGAAAACAACACACTTTTGATCGATTGAACTCTGCATGCATAGGATAGGAATCTAACAGTCCATGATTGTATTCTTCCTAACATCTTCGCTATCAATGGTTGACACTGTACCACTGATAACCTTTTAGTACTCAAGGGTACCCCCAAGTAACTCACATGTAATGATCCTTTAGAGAAGCCTAGAGCCTGTAGTATCTCCTATTTTGTATCCTCTCTAACTCCACAAAAATTAACAGAACTCTTGCTAGTATTTGCAGCTAAACAAGAAGCTTTAGATAATTCTTGGAAGCATTGATAAAGTAGTTGCACAAATATAATGTCACTTCTATAGAAGAGTAGTAAATCATCAGCAAAACTGAGTTATACTATATTCATTTTAGCACACTTAGGATGGTAATTGAAGTTTGGATTCATCTTCAATGTCTTCAATGCTCTTGTCAAGTACTCCATAGCCAATGCAAATAGATATGGAGACAAAGGGTCTCCCTGTCTCAATCCCTTCTTTGCATGGAATGGCATTATATGTTGGCCATTAATAATGATAGAGTAGGACACACTTCTCACACATTTATCCAGTGGACAAATCTCCCAGGCATTTGTAGGTTTACTAGAACTTGTTCTATATAATCCCACTCAATAGAGTCATAAGCCTTCTTCATATCAATTTTCATCATGCATCTATGGGACACACCCTTCCTGTCATGCCCTTTGACTAATTCATGACTGAGTATGATGTTATCATCTATCATCCTCCCTAGAAATAAGGCATACTGGTGTATGTCCACTATATCATCCATTATTCCCTGCAGCCTCTTTGTGATCACCTTTGAAATTATTTTTTATAGGATGGTACAACATGATATTGGTCTGTACTGAGTAATGCTAGATGGATTCTTCACCTTCGGCACAAGAGTCACTGTGGTATAGTTAATAGGTTGATAGAGATCAGAACTTGTGAAGAATTCCATTACTGCCTCTGTAACTTTGTCTCCAATCACATACCAAGCCTTTTTAAAGAATATAGCATTGAAACTATCACAACCAGGTGCTTTGTTGTCACCAATTCCAAGCAATGCATTATATACTTCCTCTTTAGACACATCTTTCACCAATTGAATTTGTTGTTGCGTATTCTCCAAGGCTCCATCCCTCATCACTACTGGGTTGATAGCTGGCATAGTTTCATCTGATGATCCCAGTAGCTGTTTATAGAAACCAAGCACTTCCTCTTCAATCCCTTGTTTAGATTGTACTATATCCCCATTAGCATTTGTCAGACTCTTTATTTTGTTCCGGCAGCATCTGTTCTTCATACTTGCATAGAAATAAGTTGTGTTATCATCCCCTAATTTCAGCAAATTCACTCTAGACTTCTGCTTCATAATGCTTTTTTCTACTCCAAGCCACTTCTCTAGTTGAGCCTTCATATATTTTTCTACCCTGATCACATCTTCATTCTGCCCAGGGTCTCTCATATGCTCCTACAAATCAATAAGTTGTTGTCTCCACTGTTTAATCTTATCACCTACTTCATTATATTCTGCTTTTTTGAGTTCCTTCATTGCTTGTTTCACCCTCTTCAAACTGCACCATACATCCTTCATTTTGTTTATCCCATTTCCCATTTGCCATGATTCTTTCACTTTAATTAGGAACTCTGTATGCTCAGCTAGATGATTTAGGAACTTGAAAGGCTTTGAATTTCTATCTTCATTGTCTTCAAACTTGATGCTCAAAGGACAATGGTCTAAACAACCTGGATCCATTACCCTCACTTCTAGTTGTGGCATTTGTAGCATCCATTCATTATTTACTACAACTTTATCTATTCTGCTATAAGTATGTCCATTAGTCCATGTGAACCTCCTCCCAATAGTTCTGATTTCTGTTAAGCCATTTTGTTCCACAAAGTCATTGAAGTCCCTAACTTCAGTCTCTTGTACAGGGTTGCCAATTAGTCTATCCTCTTGTCCCCTAATTGTATTGTAATCCCCCATTATCAACCATGCCCTTTGCTGTACATTGCTCTATCCATTCAATTCATCCCATAGTCTTCTCTTGTCTTCACGTGTATGTAATACATATACTGCAGTTAAAGTAAACCTCAGGTTCATACCTTTTAGATGGACTTCAGTATGAATGTATTGATCAGATTTCCCCAGCTCCTTGCACTCTACTTCATTAGTATCCCATAGGATCCAAATTCTTCCTTTGTTACTATATTAATAATTGGCAACCCATTTCCATCCTGGAGTGTTTCTCCTTATTACTTGTGTATCATTATGTTCCTTTATTTTGTGTTCTAATATTGCTATTATATTTACTCTATTACTTTTAATAAACCTTTTGTTCTCTTTCTGTCTAGGGATCTTGTTCAATCCCCTTATGTTCCATGTAGCAAGCATCATACTAGAATGAATAGGGTATGATTCCCTTCTTCCACTTCCTCATTGCTCCTCTGTTTGCTTGTGCCCTCACCTACTAATTTGTTGTATGTTAACTGCAAACCAGTCTCAGCCAGAATGTTGAATCCATTTATCATGCTAATGGTTCCATCTTCTGGCTTCTCCCGCTTTTAGCTACTGATTTCCCAGTAACTTTCTTCCATGCATGCTCCTATTCTTCTTTATCTAGTACCGTGTTTGATTCTACATTGTTTACTTCTACCTCATTGTAAACAGCTACCTCATTGTCTTTGTTTGCCACTGCATTCTACTAAGTCTCTTTGTCACTTTGGATCACTTTGGGCTGCCATTCATGTTTCTGCTTCTGCTTCCTTGCTTTGTATTTAGTAATTGTTGGCTCCCCTGTGTTACATTGATGTCCCACTTGCATACAAGCATTACAAAATGCGGGAACCCAGTCGTATGTCACCTCTTGCACAAAATTTCTTCCATTAGGATCTATTACTTTCATTGCTTTGTGAAGCTCTTTAGTAACATATACTTCAATTAACACTCTGGCATAAGAGATTCAATCTAGTTGAGTTGTACATGCATCTGCATATAGCGGGATCCCTAAACCACTACTGATTCTTCTTAATGACTTTGCTCCCTAACAGTTAAGAGGAAGATTAGGAAACCCTACCCAAATAGGAACAATTTGTAGTACTTCCTTGTTAAAGTCAAAATCAGTAGTCCATATCTTCATCATAATTGGCTTATTGTTCAACATGTGAGGTCTAGAATACAAAACTTCATCTCTATCACTAATAGAATTGAACCTTACAACAAAGTATCCATCATTATGGAAATAAACTTTCGGCTTTGTTATAAAATTCCATTCTAAAGCAATGAATCGCTCAATAGCTCCTATAGTTGGGGTACTACCAACTACATATAGAATCAAAGCTTGTTTCCACTTATGCGTCTCCTCTTCCACTTCATCCTTACTAAGTTCAACTATTACCTCACCATTTTTTATAGTTGGAGAAATGAAGCTCAGATCCATCCATATCGCCGCCATTCTGTTCTCTGAGAATAAATTTGCCCACTTCTTTTGCTCTGGTTCTGCCTTCTCAGTAGTTACTGCAGATTTCCTCTTATCAGTATCCCCATTGTCCTTAATTTCCCCAGATTTCCCAACGATTGCACCTAAATTACTCACATGCATGTCAATTTGCTTTGGTTTAGTGGTCACTTCAATTATTTTACCTTCATCGGATTTCTTCTCACTCACTATCACCGGATTAATGTTCATAGTAGGAGGTATTTTCATACCTTCCTTCATAGCTGATAGTGATGTCCACTGTTCCATTGGAGTTTCTACCACATCTTCGATATGTGAATTTTGAGTTCTTCTATCACAACTTTGCATGTTACTACTTGTTCCTACTACTTCCACCCTCTGAATTGTGACTGAAGTTTTCTTAGGTCTGCCCCTCCCCATTGATGAACAACGTACGTTAGAAAAAACACGATATCGTGCGTTGAGAGCAGCAATAACTGCTTACTTTTGAAGAAAGCTGAGATGGAACAAAAATAATTATTCGATTAATAATCCAGAGTTAGTTACATTATGAACACACTTAAGAATTTGGAGTTTTATACATGTAGCATATACAACCTTAGAAGATCCTGGTATACGTTAAAAGCAAGAATTGAGACCAGGTCATAGACGAAGGATTGAATTGTTAAAGGATTGTACCATGGATATTCTTTAGCACCCATGAAAAGCTAAAAAAAATAACTAATACCATGAACCGCTTATTGGGAGATAACTTAAGCCTACATAAAGTTCGACCAGAAGAAGGAGGAAACTAAAGAGTTACATCAATGAAGTAAATCAGGAATCTGATTATTTCACCCAGAAAATTATGGACATCGTGATTGAGAACATTGCAGAATCACTCTTAATATCATAAGTGCAAGAGAGATAGTACAATAGCCATATTTTCTAACTGCTCTACAATGAAGCCAGTTAGAAAAGTACCAGCCTCGTAAGAAGTTAGTACGAAGCTCTCACCGAATCATGTAAAGAGGTGCAAGTATTATAATGGAAGTTCAAGTTGTGGATGTGAATTGTACCTATGTGGAAGAGAGGTCATGAAAGAGATAGAAGATGTGATGTGAGATTTTAAGGTAAGTAAGGTAAAAGTAAACAACATACGAGATGCTCAAATGCAGAAGGTTGCAAATAGTCCACTCTTAGGATAAAAGGCTAGAAGTGCGGGGATTCAATATACAGGAATGATAGCAGCGTCGTCTGTGGAATACCTTCCAAACTATGGTTTCTAGGTATCGAGAGGCCTAGTCAAGAGAGTAAAGAAAAGTTAGAGATGATGTGATGTCCTGCTTGATGTTCTAGAATAACATAAGGAAATCTATGGTGCAAACAAGTTGAAGGAAGATTGCGAGTAGTATAAATGGATATGTGTAAGTCACAAGTTAAAGTATGGTAAAGCGACCGAGTTTTAGGAATACAAGAGTAAGGATACGAAAGGGCGAACGAGAAGGTGACAAAAATGGATAAGTCACCGGGATTAATCCCATGAAAACAAGAGAGCTGGTAAGGAGTCTAACACTAGTAACATTTAGAAGAAATAGAATGCTGCCCAAGTAGCAGAATAAGGGTGTAATTGTGATAGATAAAGGATGGCGTTTGGGCCTTCGATTGAGTGATGATTTGAAGAGGATTTCATGAATTGTACGGGATTAAAATACCTACGTAAGGTAAATCAAATGGGGATACTATAAAATACAGCTATGGAATCATGGTATCGCCCCTCGGTAGATCAGTCTAATCACTTCAGATGTTTCCTAATGAGACCTAAGCCCTAGTGGCAAGGTATTATGTAAGAAGTTTCAGTTATTAGTTGTAGATCATAGATCGATATTAAGGTGAATCATCAATGGATGGATAAAAGTTACAAAGTATGAAATAAGGTTAGGCTGTCATTCATAAGATGAACAGTAATGAGGAAGCATTAAAGGACTTAGACTTATGCATGTATGATAAGCAACGAGAGTAAGATGGAATTTTGTAGCAGACCTCAACAACGATAAATGAAGTAAGAGTGACGGTATGATATGAACTATCTTGATGCAGTAAAGTCATACGGGTGCATAAAAGGACCTATGAAATAAGATAAAACAATATTCATAAGTTCAAAATAAGTACCGAGCAAAGAACTTCAAGTATACCTATAGATTCCTAGATGGACGTCTTGTCAAGCTATGTATATGTTTACAAAATAAGGCCTACAGATTGGTTAAAAAACTAGAGGAAAAAGGAGAGAAGAGTCACACAGACGCACTTACAAAGGCAGAGTCGTACAGGCTGCATGATAAAATGTAGCAACAGTTACAAGATTGGAAAGATTCCGACCACAAGTCGTGGTATGAGAAAAAAGCCTAAAGGGGGGAATGCCCTGGCCTTTGGAGTTTTTCTCCGAACAGTTGCCATGATGGAAAGGAGAGTACTAAAGTATTCGAAAGAAATAAGTTATGAAAATGATAAGTGCATCAGTCAACATTCGAGGATGAATGTTCCAAAGAGGGAAAGATGTTAACCCCATATTGTCGTGCGCGAAAGTACGCTATAAGTAAATTGATGGAAGCTCGAAAATGAGATATTACATCTCGTATTTTCGTATGTTAAAGTATTGTCGTAAGTTAATCGAAGTAAGTTCGGAAATCGGATTATTTTGAGATTGTAGCATTATACTATTTCAAACATGGGATGAATAAATTCGTGAAAGTGAGAGGGCAAGCAAATCGAAGAAAATGTTTCATCGACGTTTGACAATTTGGGATAAAATATGGCCCGAGCTAAAATACACGGTATTTATGAACTAGTACCATGCAACGTACCACATGACCATGATAGTAAGGTGTACAAGGTATGTTAAAAGTGAGTAGTATTTTAAGTAATTTGAGATAATTCTTAATTATGTAGATAATTAGGTAATTATTAGTTAATGGGGGATTAACATTTAACTAAGATGTTGGTGGTTGATTGGTTCATAATGGATAAGCTAAAAGGTGGCAGCCATAGTTGTCTTGAATAAATGACTCATTAATCACATGCTAAGGTGGCTTATTTATGTAAATTATGGGGCTTAGTCATCAAAGAGGTGGGGCCACCTAAAAAGTGAAGGATAACTTTTATAATCTCATAAGAAAGCATGTCAACCAAGCTTTCCATAATTAATAACGTTATATCTTGGGGCATTCATCCAAGCTTCCTTACACGGTAAGGTTAAATCATTTTCCAAAATCTCAACGTTATTGCTAAGTGCTTAAGGAAAAGTTTCGGCCAAGATTTTCTTTGCATAGCAAGGTGATTGCTTCGAGCTTTTGATGAGACTTGTTCCGTATTTTGTCGTAATTAACGTGTGTTAGAGGATTGTCAAGAGAATCGACTCATGTATGTTAAGGTTGTCCCTTATTTATTTTGTCATGATCTATACGACACGAACGAAACGAGCAAATGCACAAGTTTCATAAATGACTATTCATAGAAATACTAGAGATGCTTATGTTCTTGATTCCCCATGTGTCATATTATTCTATCATACGTTCATGGGTCTCAGAAAATACGTATGCTGAAAAAGTTTACTTCATGTATAGATCATGCTTCTTTATTTTGGCATGATCTATATGACACAAACGAAACGAGCAAATGCACAAGTTCCATAAATGACTCTATTCATAGAAATACTAGAGATGCTTATGTTCTTGATTCCCCATGTGTCATATTATTCTATCGTCTGTTCATGGGTCTCAGAAAATACGTATGTTGAAACAGTTTACTTCATGTATTAATAAAAAACATAATGGTCTTATGACAGTCTGAGAGATTTTATTGACGTACTTCTCATGCATTGAATTCATTTATACAAGTACATTGACCCATGAAAAGATGGTGTTATATATATGTATATATGTATATTATATGTATATGGGTTATGGAAAAATGTTTCGGCGTTATATAAGCACCACCACCTGATCAGCTGGTATACGTTGATGATTTTCCCACAATGGCTGAGATGATATGATGGGATGCCCTCAGAGGCTTGATGATGTTATGAACGCATATACCCATGCATGGTATGAAATTTATACTCATATTCATGACATTATAATATTAAATGATTCATAGAGATATTCAGATTTACATGTCGAATCTTTTACTCCATGTCTCTCTCATGTCTATTGTCTATTATTTACTGATTTTCATTCCTTACATACTCGATAAATTATTTGTACTGAGGTCCCTTTTGCCCGGGGATGCTGGTTTCGTGCCTGCAGGTCACGATAGACAGGTCCAGAGTCCTCCAAGTAGGATATCAGCTCAGCGGAAGATGTTGGTGCACTCTATTTTCTTGTTTGGTCAATATGATTTAGACGTGTATTTTTTGGTATGGCGGGGCCCTGTCCTGACCTTTATGATAAGTATGTATTCTAAGAGGATTGTAGATAGCTGTCATGTATACGGATACATGTATGGCCTTGTCCGCCTATATGTTATGTATAACATTGATCACATTGGCCTTATAGACCCGTATGTCACAAATATGAGTTTTTATATCAGGTTGGGTCGTTCTATGTCGGGTATTCCCTCATGTTTACTCTAATTATCTCATGACGTCCCTTGTGGCCCACTTACCTATGATTATGTTATAAGATAGATACTTTATGTTGGTACTTGGTTGAGTAAGGGACCGGGTGCCCGTCGCGGCCCATCGGTTTGGGTCGAACAAAACTCTAGGTTTTTCATCTAAACCAATGATTTCACAAATTTTGCATGTTAAATATACCCATAATCTATGTATTTAACTCACATTGTGTAGATGTTACTTACCTCAAGGTGTTAGGTGAAAAGCCCTCTCTAAGAGCTCTAAGAATCGCTCAAGCAATAAAATAAATGAGCTCAAAATGCCTAAGTCCCGTATTAAATTGAGATCCTGCCTTCTGCAATTTACGCACATGCGGAGGTTTGCCCATTTCTGCGGCTCCGCATCTGCGGAAAGGGCCTCACAGATGCGGTCCTCCTCAGCTGGCTTCCTCGCTTCTGCGACTAGCGGCTCGCTTCTACGAGAATGCTTCTACGGTGCGTGAGCCGCACCTGCGACCTTAGTCCGCTCCTACGATGGCCTCCTTCGCACTTGCGTCTCCGCAAGTGCGGTACCTTCCCAAATTCTGCGATTACAAGAAAGCGCACATTGGGATGCTTCTACAGTTAAGGGCTCGCTTCTGCGAGCTCGCACCTTATGCTGGCGAAGCGCAAGTGCCATTACACCAGAAGCTGGAAGCTTCAACTGCTACTCCAAGTCCAAACTTTGTCCGAGCCTAGTCAGTTTAACATTCGAGGCCCGCCAGCCCAAGACTCTCTCGAACCCTCGGAACGCATAAAACAACATAAAAACTTGGAATCATATGCCAAACTAAATTGAATCAACTTAAGAACTTTAAGTTCTTCAAACTTACTCCGAACGCGCCAAAACATACTTAAACTACTAGGAATGACACCGAATTTTGCTTGCAAGTCTTAAATCACCAACTTTCCCTATTAGGCACCGAAACGTTCCCGGGTCATCCAAAACCCATCCCGAACATACTCCCAAGTCGTAAATCATCATACGAACCTATTGAAATCGTCAAATCCCGATTCCGAGGTCGTTTACTAAAAATATTGACTGAAGTCAAACTTAGCTCTTTTTGCTAACCTAAGGAACCAAGTGCTCTGATTTCAACCCGAACCCTTCCATATCCCGAACTAACCATCCCTGCAAGTCATAAAACAGTAAAGTAACATACGGGAAGTCTTATTTAGGGGAACAGGGTTCTAGAAAGCAAAATGACCGGTCGGGTCGTTACATTTTCCACCTCTTAAAAAACTTAATCCTTGAACGAGTCTAGAATCGTACTTGAAGTGCTGAATATGTGTGGATATCTTCTCAGCAAGTCCTCCTCAACCTCGCAAGTCGCTTCGTTGATTGTTGGCCCCTCCACTGAAATTTACCGCAGAAATCTTCTTGGACCTCAACTGGAGAACCTGTTTATCAACAATGGTAACTGGCTACTCCTCTTAACCTAGGCTCTCATCTAGCTGAACTGTGCTGAAGTCTAACACATGTGATAGGCTGGAAGGCAAAGCACTCTCTTAAGCAACCTCCCCAACTCGTCTCAACACCTCAAATGGACATATAAACCTTGGTCTCAACTTGACCTTCTTCCCGAACCTCATGATCCCCTTCATCGGTGAGACTTTCAAGAGAACCTTCTCGCCCACCATAAATGATAAACCACGCACCTTCTGATCCGCGTAACTCTTCTCTCTGGATTGTGCTGTGCGACGTTGGTCCTGAATCAACTTTACCTTTTCCAAGGCATCCTTCACCAAAAATTAGTGCCATATAACTTAGCCTCGTCGGGCTCAAACCACTTGATAGGATAACGACATCGGTGACCACATATAGCCTCAAATGGAGCCATCTCGATGCTGGACTGATAAATGTTGTTGTACGAAAACTCAGCCAAAGGCATGAATCGATCCCACTGCCCTCCAAAGTTAATCACAAATGCTCCGAGCATGTCCTCCAAGATCTGAACAGTCGGCTCCGACTGCCCATCGGTTTGCGGATGAAAGGTTGTGCTGAGCTCTATTCGAGTCCCCACCTCACTTTGTACCGCTCTCCAGAAATGTAAAGTAAACTAAGGGCCTCTATCTGATATGATGGAAACAGGCACACCATGAAACCTAACTATCTCCTGAATATAAATCTGGGCCAACCTCTCTAAAGTATGCATAGTCACAACCGAAATGAAGTGTGCCGACTTGGCCAGTCTGTCGACAATGACCCAAATTGCATCGAACTTTCGCAAGGTCTGTGGTAACCCAACTATGAAGTCCATGGTAATGCGCTCCCACTTCCACTCACATATAGTCATCTGCTGGAGTAGGCCAACTGGCCTCTGGTGCTCACACTTAACCTGCTGGAAATTTAGACACCTCACAACATACTCAACTATGTCCTTCTTCATCCGCCACCACAAATAAATGTTGCCTCATGTCATGATACATCTTCGTAGCACCTGGATGAATAGAATATTGAGAGTTGTGTGCCTCCTCTAGAATCCTTTCCCTCATTCCATCAACATTAGGAACACATAGACGACCCTGGAGTCACAAGACACAATCCTCGTCGATAGTAATCTCCTTGGCACCACCCTGTAGTACCGTCTATATGAGAACCAACAAGTGCGGATCATCAAACTGACGAGCGTTAATATGCTCCAATAGTGAAGACTGGGCAACGACGCATGCAAGAATATGACTGGACTCTGAAATATCCAATCTCACAAGTCTGTTAGCCAAGGACTGAATGTCCATAGCTAGTGGCCTCTCCTCCGCTAATATGCATGCCAATCTACCCATACTCTCCGCCTTTCGGCTTAAGTCATCGCAACTACATTCGCCTTGCCCGGATCTTAAAGGATGGTAATATCATAGTCCTTTAGTAACTGAAGCCACATACGGTGCCTCCAATTTAGATCCCTCTGTTTTAACATATGCTGCAAACTGTGATGATCGGTGTAAACCTCACATGACAACCCATAAAGATAATGCCTCAAGATCTTAAGAGCATAAACAATCACGACCAACTCCAAATCATGTACCAGGTAATTTTTCTCATGGGTCTTCAGCTGGCATGAATCATATGCAATAACTTGCCCTTATTTCATCAATACAAAACGCGAACCAACGCGTGAAGCATCGCAATACACCATATACATCCCTGAACCAGAAGGCAATACTAGAATGGGTGTCGTAGTCAAAGGTATCTTGAGCTTCTGAAAGCTCACCTCACAATTATCGGACCAATGGAACGAAGCACCATTCTGAGTCAATCTAGTCAATGGTGCTGCAACAGATGAGAAGCCCCCCACAAATCTTCGATAATAACATGTTAATCCCAAGAAGCTCTTGATCTCGATCGTTGTGGTGGGGCGAGGCCAAGTATGAACTGCCTCGATCTTCTTGGAATCAACCTTAATACCCTCGCTGACAAAACATGCCCCAACAAAGCTACATAATCTAACCAAAACTCACACTTGGAGAACATAGCTTGTGTTCCCGCAAGGTCTGAAGCACCACTCTCAAATGTTGCTCGTGCTCCTCCATTGTCACGCTCTAACCGTGGTAGGCGTGGTTGGCATCTGGTGCCGCACTGGCTCGAGCGAACCACTCTATAACTCATTCATTTGTAAATATCACGGGCCAACATAGCCACAACTCGTAATGTACAATTGTAAGTGGGCAAATGTTATTTCAATGAATCATCGTTCATAAAACATGAATACATATGGGCCGACAAGGCCTCTGACATACGTTAAACTTTGTCTACAAAGTCTCTATAATTATTTGACATAAAATGGGACAGGGTACCGGCCTACCCATAAGTGTGTAGCAATACTCTGGCACGATGACTTATAGACACGGCCGCACTTCGAATGAGGTGGAGTCTTACTGATCCTTCGCTGAATGCTAATCTCGTCGTCTATGAGGTCTCGTCAAACTGATTGTCTATACCTAAAGGCATGAATGCAGCGTACCCAACTAAAGGACGTCTATACGAATAATGTACTGAGTATGCAAGGCAGAACTAAAACGTAAACAATAAGTCAACATTAATTAAAGACATATAAGAATCAACCTGAATCTCTGAAGAGCCATCGTATAAGTATACTTATACTTATGTATATAATACTTCTCTTTGAATCTATTATCTGTAGCGTTGATGCATGACTGCCCAACTAATCAGTGGTAACTTCCTGACCGGCCTTCGTACGTTGGTAAATGCATGACTTCCCGACCGGCCGTAGCTCAGTGGTAAATATGTATCTGCCCAATCGGCCGTAGCTCAGTGGTTAATGCATAACGGCCCAACCGGTGGTAAATAATACATAACTGCCCAAACGGTGGTAACTGTAACTGCCCGACTGGCCATAGCCCGGTGGTAAATACATGACTGCCCGACCGAACGTAGCTCGGTGGTAAATATGATACAGCATGAAGATGCATGTATTATTATATTAAAAATATTAATATCTTTATCAAATATCTCAATAGGGAACTAGATGCATACTTAGACATGCTTGAATACTTATCTGTTTAGACCATAGACAATCTCAATCCCTATGCTGATACTGATTATTGACCTATTATTTTCATAAAAGCACAGTACAATATTCCCTTTAAGTTATCAATGTTCTTGTCTATATCAGTAACTATTGTGAATTAAATTGAACTCAAGTAACACTTTCACAAATAGGAAACGAACATTTGTATATCTCACATCTGCTTAAATTATGAAAACATGAGTATCTATTTTGTTGAATTGAAATTTTTTCCAATGGAATGAAAGATTATTTTACATCAAGTAAATCCTGCATTCGTGGACAGTTGAGTCCATTAGTACAACACAAGTGGATTTCCAAATACCAAACTTAAAGAGATGGAGGCAAGTACATTTATGATCATTAAGGTGCCTGTAGCAAGTTACCATAGATCCTAACACTTGCAGGTTGGCAAGGTGCCAAGTTTCTTATCAGCCAGTCATTATAACTTTACGGAAACGGAAACGAATAACATACACATTCTTAACTGCTAAGAGAAGAATCACTTATGAAATATAAAAAAATGTATCCTTACACGGATCATGTCAAAAGAAAGAAGGATTGGCCTTAACTTACTTGCAGTAAAAAAAAATCCGTATAATATTCTAGAAAAAGATTGCACCATACTCCCTTATAATTGCAAAATCTAACGTTATTTGAATTGTTGAAGATCTTATCTTGCTCACGTAACTTACGTTAATAACACACAAACATACTTTGCTGCTATTGAATACAAATTGTATTAACTGGGAGATAATTGACTGAAATCTATTACTACTTTAATTCCAATTGTAAAAGAACCCGACACTAAGTTTTGATTAAATTCTCATCTTAATAATTCCTCATTCTCATTGTGTGTGTGCTTCTTCATACGACAATTTTTTCACAAGTTGATAAATAATATAACAAGAGGAGAGAAAGGGAACTTACCTTCAAATGAATATATGACTCACATATCTAATTTGCCACATTTTATATGACTTTAAGAGTCATCTAAATGTTAAAGGAGGGGCTGCCACGTTTTTGCCTCTTAGTCTTATCCAAGATGGTTATTTAATTAACCCCTAAGTTTCATTAACTAGTTAATTTTTTCATTATCTAATAATTAATCAATTATCCACATAATTAAGAATTATTTCAAATTACTTAAAATACTTCTTACTTTTAACACACTTTATATACCCTACTATCATGGTAATGTCGTACCATATAAAATTAATATATACACTATTGTTTCATTAAAATATTCATGTAAAAATACATATATTTTCTCAACTTCTATTTTTTCTAATCTCATATAAAGAGTACAAATTTTCGTACGCTTAATTCTTATAATGGTAAAAAGACAACCTTCTTTTCTTGTGATAAAATAATTTCTATTTTTATAATAAAGAAAATCTCATAAACTTTCTTATATTATGAGTATAATTTTGCCATATCCGGAAAGAGTAATATTAATAACTATATAAAATCATATTTTTCAACCTTTTTATAAAAATGTTCCATTCAAAATACAATATCAAACATATATAAAAATGTCAATGTTGTTAAACTTACGAGGTGTAACATCCATGCTTTGCGAGTAGATCAAAATGTCATCAATGAAGACAATGTCAAAATCAATATATGGCCTGAACACCCTGTTCATAAAATCCATAAACGCCGTTGGGCGTTAGTCAAGCCAAAGGACATCACTAGAAACTCATAATGACCATATCTAGTTCGAAAAGTAGTCATCGAAGTAACCGAATCCGTACAACTGGTCAAATCAAAGGACATCACTAGAAACTCATAATGGCCATATCTAGTTCGAAAAGTAGTCATCGAAGCAACCGAATCCCTGCAACTGGTCAAACCAATCATTAATACGCGACAACGGGTACTTGTTCTTAATGGTGACTTTGTTAAACTGGCAGTAATCAATGCACACCTGCTTCTTCTTCACAAATAACACTGGTGCACCCGAAGGCGATACACTTGGTCTGACGAACCCCTTTGCAATTAACTCCTCAAGTTGTCCCTTTAATTCCTTCAACTCTTTCGGATCCATGCGGTACGATGAGATAGATATAGGCTGGGAACCTTGAGCCAAGTCAATAAAGAAATCAATATCACGATCTGGTGACATGCCTGAAAGATCAGAAGGAAACACATCGGAGAACTCTCGGACTACGACGCTGAATCAATCGTCGGAGCCTCTGCAGTAGTCTCCTGAACATAATCTAGATATGAAAAACAACCATTCTCGACCATATGTTGAGCCTTTAGAAAAGAGATAACTCGACTAGATGCACTGACAGATGACCCATTCCACTCCAATCTAGGCAACTTTGGCATCGCCAAGGTAACAGTCTTGGCATGGCAATCAAGGATGTCGTGATATAAAGCATGCCCAAGATGACCAAAAAGTCGGTCATTCAAGCAACTGAAGATCCGCTCTAGTCTCGTAACCAAAAAATGTTACAACACAGGACTGATAGATCCGATCCACAACAACAAAATCGCCCACAGAAGTGGACACATAAACAAGAGTGCCTAAGGAATCTCGAGGAACATCAAGGAAATGAACAAACAGAGATGACACATATGAATAAGTAGACCCTGGATCAAATAATACTGAAGCATCCATACCGCAGATTGAAATAATAGCTGTGATTACGGCATGTGAGGCCATTGCATCTAGTCTGGACGAACAAGCATAAAACCTAGCTGGAGCATCGACTGGATGGCCTCAACCTGACTGATCTGTAACTGGCTGGCCTCCACGTGCTTGGCCTCCACCTATAGGACGACACCTACCCACCTGCCCTCCGCCTTTGGGCGGCCGGACGGATGGTGCTGTAAACAAGGGCCGCTAACTGTCGCGCCCCTATTTCTCGCAAAATCGGGTTTCAACACATGACAAATCTTTTAAGGAATATGTTAAAAGAGAGTCTCCACCTAACGGGTTTGAGGTGCGTTAGGGCACCTATTTGAAAATAACTCTTTTTTAACCAGTTTGCGTCACCAAAGATCGGGTAAGGGCTTAAATTGCCTCGAGGAGAAGGTGCCAGGAATTCCTCGAGGTCAACAACTGTGGGTCCCAGCCAAATTCGAACTATATGAATTAGTCAATAGTCAGAAACAAGATGTTTGGAAAAAATTCATTATTAAAAAGTCCTTGAGTGAACACAGATAATTGATTCAAAGACAAGATGGGGGGGGGGGGTCCTAAGCTTTTTAGCCTAAAGGATCACCCCGTGCAACATAAATAATACTTTGTAACTTCCTCGAGATGGCATATTACTCGTATTATTCAGCAAGCACAGACTATCATCTCCTGCTACTCGATTACTATCTTTAAGTATTTACCTAAAGCGCACTAGTTAATTCTAAATCGTGCCTTATGCGTGCACTACCCGTCCCATGCCTATGGCCCAGAAGGCGTTTAGACCTCTATTATGGATAGTTCTAGACTTAACTTGGGATGATCAGAAATGATAAAAGTAGGCGACATACAAAACAAGTTGGACTCCATACAAAGGCAAATAAGGGCTCAAGTTAGTCTCTACACTTAGACAACAAATGCACGCGAACAAGTTTTCACATTAAGCGTTAGATAGTTTCAGGATTGAGGCAAATTAAAGGCATTAAGCCCAATGGACATGGTTTCTATGCGACCGTGGGATTTTAAATATGCGGGTTGTTTCAGATGCAAAATGCCATTTCTATAGACACAATTTCTAACAACTATACAGTTTAAGGGGGATTTGAAATTACATATTATAAGTGATTAAACTTATAGACATGATCTCTAGGTGATTTACGTAGTAGTTGGCAGTGATGACCATTGGAAATACTCAAAATTAACCAGTTTGATCCTATAGGCATGCTTTCTAATAGTGGGAGAGCTAAGCAATGAAACAGTGTTTGGAAAGTTCAATATTAACACTTTAAGGCGAGTGGTATTACCCATTAGGTAGGATTTATAACAATTAGCGATTGAAACTGATTTTTTTATGCTTAGATCCTATAGGAATGTCTCCTAAGTGAGCAATTATAATAACAACGACATATTAACCAATTAAAGTCCTATAAGCATGATTTTTAGATGAATATGGGTATCTAATGAATATGCTGCAATTATGCAAATTGAGAGACTGGTCATTTTATTTCCTATAGGCATGATATCTTACAAAACATATAGAAGAAAAATATGTTAAACGAATTAAACAGTTAGGTCCTATAGGCAGGTTATCTGACAACACATAGGAGCAGAACATGTTTGAGCAAATTATCACCTATAGGCAGGATTTCTACTCGTTTCATGCAAACATTAGAATAGACCCATTTTCCAAATTTTACTAACACCTCAATTGTTATTACAACATTATTACATGCCAAATGAATGGAATATATTACAAAGTTACAAAATAACTATAATGCGCCTAAGACAGGACAAAAGTATACCCAGCCCAGCCGGGCCTTCAATTTCATATCCAACAGGCTTCACCACATCCCAGAATTCATAGCCAATCAAACCCAAAAAACAATATTCATTTACAAAAAAATAGCCAAAACCCAGTAGTCATAGCTGATCAATAACCATTTATACAAACCAATTGGTTTATTTAGTAAGTGGAAAAGGAGGGGCAGAGTTGAAAAATTAGGACAAAGTTGCCAAATAACCTTTGATCCTAGTGTGTCAGAGTTCACAAGGGTCTCAAAATAGACCCCGAGCAGTGCTCACACTATAGAGGTTGATAGAGGTGATTTAGAGGGCCTTGTGTAACGACCCGGTCTGTCGTTACGTAGAACTTGCATTGAAATTACTGTTATTGACTTGTCATAGGTTGGTTATACTGTTATTGATGTGTTAGAGTTGGTAGGCTTGAAATCGGAATGGTGGTAGTGAGAGTTTAGTCACTTAGTCTTCAAAAAATAGCCTTATAGTTGGAAAAGTCAACTGAGAGTTGACTTATTGGTAAAGAACCTCGGAATGCATATTTTATGGCTCGGATAGCTTGTTAGGTGATTTGGAACTAAGGTGTATGTTCAGAATAATTTTGTGATGTCCAGTGTAGAATTAAACTTGAATTGGCAAAAGTTAGTTTTTGGTGATTTCCGGTCGGCAGTGAAAAATAGGCTATCGGGGTCGGAATCGAATTCCGACAGTTGGAACGGGTTTGTAATTTCATTTTGGATATGTCGGCAAAATTTTAGGTCCATCGGAGTTGTTTTGGATAATTTCGGCATCGTTGGTGGATTTTAGAAATTTGAAAGTTCTTAGGCTTGAATCCGATGTGATTTTTGTGTTTTGATTTTAGTTTTTGTGTTTTTGGGGTGCAACTAAGTTTGAATGATCATAAGTGATGTGTATGTTTGGTTGTCCCGAGGGGCTCGGGATTGATTTCGGGTGGTTAACAGAGTCGTTTGGACTTAAAAACATAGCTGTTTTGCTGGTGTTTGTACAGCAGCAATTCCTTCACTGCGATCGCGGAGAGTTAATTTAGCCAGGCTCATTTTTGTGTTGTGCGATCGTGTTTAGAGGCTTGCGATCGCAGAGAAGGAAAGAGGGGCCTAGTGCGGTCGCGTAATGAAGGGTGCGATCGCACAGTGCGTTTTGGGCGCGTGGCTCAGAATTTAAAGTACAGTGTGCGATCGCGTACATTGAGCTGTGATCGCGTGAGGGAGTGGGAAAAACACAGTGCGATCGCGTACCATTGACCGCGATCGCGGAGAGTAATAACTGGGCAGTATTTATTAAACCCTTCTGCGACCCTTAACCCTTTTTACACCATTTTTGAACGGGAGGAATCTTTTGAGGCGAATTTGAAGTGAGGAAATCAGTGTTCATCATAGAGGTAAGTATTTTGGACCTTAAAACTCGGTTATAGGTGATTAAGGAACATAATCTCAGTGTTTAATTCATGCAAATCAGTAGAAAAAGGTGGGGTTAGGGCTTGAGACTATGAGACCTTTTGGGGGTCGATTTGAGAGGTCAAACGAACTCCGATTTTCGCGTTCTTTATATGTACGCACTCCTGAGATGATGAGGAACATTTTGGTATACAATTTGTCGAGTTACTAGACACGGGCCCAGGGGTTAGGTTTTGACCGATTTCGGGTTTTGAGCTAAAATTGGTATTTTTCAATTGGAATTCATTCCTTAAGCATAATTTGATGATAAAGGTCTGATCTTTATAGATTTGGAGCGCTCGAAGGTTGATACAAGAGGCAAGCGTATTGCGGAATAGTTTTCGGTCTAGTTTGAGGTAAGTAATATCTTTAAATCCTGTACTGAGGGTATGAAACCCCGGACTCTACACCCTTTCACGGGTTTTGGAATGCAAAGGTTGGAACTTTGGAAATATATTCCTCATTTAGGAAACTATGGAGTTGCGAAACCTATTTTTAAGCCTATGCTTAATAGTATCGATATATATTTGATATAAATTGGGCTGTAAGCCATGTTTGGGGCCTAGTGCCGATCTGTTTACCCCTTGGGGGCTGTTTTTACTATTTTTCTCACTTAATATGTTATGATTTTCACTAAGTTTTTCCGTGATAATTGTTTTGACACTCAGAGTATTTTGTTACTATGAAAATGAAACACTATTTTTGGGTCGAGAAACCGGTATATTTATGGCCTGAAGGGCATGTGGGGAGTGTCTGACGGTGTGTGGCTGCGGGCCAAAATTGTGTGGATGATATGATATGAGTGAGGTTGCGGGCCTATATTGTGTGTGATTTATGCCATGTTGTGGCTTATTATAGCGCTTGGGCTATAGGAGCCCCTTCGGAGTCTATACACACCCCAGTGAGCGCAGGTACCTAATGAGTGATGTTGCCCACGGGGCTGATACTAAGTGATTGTGAGGTTGCCTGATGTGCTGATACTGAGTGATTGTGAGGTTTCCTGATGGGCTGATACTGAGTGATTGTGAGGTTGCCTGATAGGCTGATACTGAGTGACTGTGAGGTTGCCTGATGGGCTGATACTGAGTGACTGTGAGGTTGCCTGATGGGCTGATACTGAGATTGTTATGAGAAATGATCATGGCCCGAGGGGCATATTTATGATGATTTTACTGAGTTTTTGACTACGATTCACTTCGTTTTTCAAACTGATTTTTACTGAGAGTTTAATGAGATATACTGAAATTATACTTGTTTCAAAGGATTTCTGGAAATTGGTTTTCGAACTTATGTATTTGATGAATACTTTATGGTGACTTGGTCTTTTTACTGTTTTTGTGATTGGTGTATCTGTGATGTGTGTTTCTTATTTCTCAGACTGTGATTTATTTACATTACTACTGAGTTGGCGTACTCATCATTACTCCATGTGCCTTTGTGCACAGATCCAGGTACCGGCTCGGAATAGTAGTTGTCTATGTTCGTTAGCAGCAATTTTACTGGACTTCGAGGTAGCTGTCCAGCGTCCACAGCTTCTCCATTTCCCTTCCTTATTTAGTATTAGTATTTTATTCCTTGACTTTGTCTATTACAATAGCATAGTTAGTTTATTTCGTAGATGCTCATGACATGTTGACTCCGGGTCTTGGGGACGGTTGTAGACTGTTAGCTAGATTGTTTTGTTTAATGATTTCGAAATATATATGTGTATTATGAATCGTTGAAAATAAATTGAGATATTTGAAAAGAAAAATGTGAAATCATGAGTGTTGGCTAGCCTAGTTCCACGATAGGCGCCATCATGACCGGTTAGGATTTGGGGTCGTGGCACCTTGGCTTTCAACCCGCCCATAACCAGACTCATAACAAGAAACAATCGATAAAAAATAGTAATAAAGTAATAGGTTTGGAAAAAATATTTGCAAACACTATAGATAATCACATAATGAACTCAAGAAGCAAACTAACACATTGGGCAGGGTGACATATGATAAGAAACAAAGAGCCTAGGATTGCAAAGTTAACAGGCAAAGGCATTAGACTAATAAAACCAAGTAATGCAACAAGTTTTGAACATAAAGGATCAGATTATACCAAACTCAGGATTAAACAGTATAATACAAACAGGATTAAAGGCCATAGAGGGCATCTGTCAAGAAAGACTAGTTCAAAGGATATCGGTGTTGTTTAACCAAAGAATTAGATTCTCTGCCAAAGCTATTTTAAGAAGAACACGGGTTTCTGATAACCAAAAGAATATGTAAATAATTGTAAGTAAATTTGTAAATAGAAAGCAATAGAGATGCATAAAAAGTAAGTATATTTCAATAATGGTTCGAACGTGTCTTTACAAGTTATATTTTACTCCTTTTTATAGGGAATTTCTTAATATAACATCTACTCTTTTCAGCGATTGAGCATTAATGACTAATAATGGAATTAATGTGACGTTAAAATGATTACTCGTAATTGTTGCGTGAAGATTATGTAACGTTTGACTCATTAATTGAAGATCCCCGAATCTGTCCTTTATTCTGCCTTGATTCATCCGGACCGTGTCTCTTCATCTTCTCAATTAGGTTGAGATTCCCGTATCTGATTACCCCGTGGGTATGGTGTTCCGTTCCTCTTTATCTCGTACCTCTTCATAAAGTATCGTCTAGTTGTCATGTTGTCATTGCTCCACATAGATTACTGAGTCATCATACTTATTACACGTGTGAAGCACATTTTTACCAATACAGATAGTCCCCCCACTTACCATTTATATATCGATTAATATTTGGTAAGTGGATACTCATTTATGGCGGGAATATTTTTCCACCGCTTCACTCGTACCATTGCATCCGTCTCTGAATGTATGCATCTTTTGTCACTTCCATTTAATGCTCGTGTGGCGTTCCTGGATTGGTTATGCAATTATTCAGCGCCTTTTAGGGCTTTTTGCAGTTGCATCAGTCATGAAGTGACAGCTTCAATTATGACTTTCACATCACTATTTTTCTTGTCATTTATTGACGGCCGCCCTCGAGTATAAATGCCCCTTTTTCGTTCTTTACTTTCACGAAAAACTTCCAACCTTGTTTATTTATTTGTAAATTCTTCATCTTCGTAAATATGTCTTCTTCAAATCAACAATCTAGAAAAGTCATTATTGAAGATGAATTGACTCCCTCTTCTACTCCAACACAAAGTAGGAGAGGCGGTAGGTTTAGGAGCTTAAGTTATACTCCTTCCAAGGGTTCTTCTTCTTATTTCCCCCCCTGCCATCTTCTAGGTCTGATATCCCTTCGTCTTCTTTGAGGGTTAGGGCTTCTAGATCTTCATTAAAGAGTAGAGAACATAATAAACCACTTAGTGAACCGAGGGTCGATGAGATTGTTCTCGCGGAGTTTTCTTTTGCCAAGGATAGTCAAGCTATGAGTGAGCAGCTTTATTCAATTTCATCACATGACATTGATGACCTTTATCCTACCCAAATAATAGAAGGCTTAGTGTCTCTTGTACGCAGGGATTGTTATTGGAAGACTGGTGTTCCTGTTGTTGTTCCTAACGATAACAAATGGATAACCTCTTACATGATTGGGTACTCTTTTGTCTATACTTATCCCTTCACATTAGGATTCAAGCCTCCCGTCGACACTGTTATCATTGAGTTTGTCGATTCATCAAAGTTTGTTGGGGACAAGTCGGTCCTCTTGTCTGGGGAGTAGTCGCGTGCCTTAGGTATTTGGCCAATTTAGCTTTCGTACCTTTTACTATTCATCATCTTATTCACCTCTATTTTCCGATGTTGTTCTGCCAAGGAGTGTTTACTCTCGTGGCTAGGAGTAAAAGCGTGTTAGTTACTCCAGATGATGACAAGGATAGAGGGTGGTATGTCTGGTATGTTGTTGTCCATACTGCAGGTTTAGTAGGTGAAGAAAATCTCCCCTTCCCTGAGAAGTGGGACCTTGCACGTGAGTACAGTTTTGCTCACTTTCCTTTTATTTTGGTTTCGATAAATTATCAGTACCGTGACTATTTTTTTTCCTTTTGCAGCAACCAGGGAAACCGTCGAGAATATCTCCGGTATCCGTAATTGGGTAGAATTTTTTTTATCAATCTCCCCTTTAGAAGAACGTTCCTGGAAGTACCTCTCTTTGAGGTTTTGATGGAAAGTGAAGACCCACAGTATGTGAAGTTATTTGTTCTTACTTCCTCCCTTTTTGAGCTTTATCTGACCCCTTTTTATTCAGTAGGGTTTTCTGCTCGCGGAATTTCCTCCGCGGCTGTGTCTGCTTCAAAGTTGTCCCTGGCTAAGGATCAGGAGATCATTGTTGGCTCTTCCTCATCAAAAAGGAAGAAGAGTGGGTCCCGTACCTTATAGGATGAAGAGGAAGAGGAGGGTTCGTTGGTCCATACGTCATGTAGAAGGAGGGTGGTCTCCGACGATGAGTCTGTGCCCATTATGGATCCTCACGTGCCTGAATCAGAACTTTCGGCTCCCGAAGATGAAACTCCCTCTCTTGTTCGTGAGTCTGTTGATCACCTGTTCCAACAAGGTTTTGGTACCGTCACTGATGAAACCCCTCTTGCTTTTTTCTCGTCTCCTGCTTCCATTACTATTTTTGTTCCCATTGCTGTTTTTGCTCCCACGGCTGTTCCTGCTCCCTAGACTACTTCTCCGTAGCACCTACACCCACCCCTTCTTCCATGCCTTCTGCTGTTGAAGTAGGGTCTTCCAGCAGGGGGGTGATGAATCAAGTACAATAAAGGTTCCTGCGTCGGGCAGCCTCTTGAAATAGTCGGGCCAGGCTGATGTATGGTTAAAGCCATTGATAGCACCAACTGAGAAGTCTAAGCTAGAAAGCCACAGCTCCTGGACTTGGATGAACGAGATTGTGCACTCGTCCTTAAAGGTAAAACTTGATCTACCTTCATATGTACTTATATATGCTTACCATATCTAATTTGTCTTTTTATGTAGATCAACCTTATAGGCACAAAGTTAATGAAGAGAATCGTTCAAGTGGAGCAATCAACGAATGAATTCCAAACTGAGGCTAACAATTGGAATGAGCAGTACGAGAGTTTACAGCTTGACATGGAGGCAATGGAGGAAGAAACGTGTACCTTGGAGCAGCGGATTAGAGTTGTTGTAGCGAAACTGGCCATAGAGAATGCGTCTTCTAACCAGGCAGGCAAGGACAAAAATATCTTGGAGTCTTCCTTTGCAGAGCAGCTTTCCCGTGCCACCAAAGAGATTAGGAGCCTGAAGGCCTTGTTGGATTAGAATGAGGCATACTCTGGTGAACTTGTTCAATTTCTCACCCAAACCTAAGATGACCTCCGTATTTCTTCAGGGAAGGTCCAGTTTCTTGAAGGGTCTTTTGCTCATTTACAAGCTCCCCATGATGTTGTCGTGGCTGAGAGAGATGAGCTAAGAGATGAAGCTAAACAATGGGAGAAAGACTATGAGGCTCTTGAAGACAAAGCATCCATCGAAGTTAGCTGGGCTTATTTGAATGCCCGTCTTGACACATTGACGGAAATGGTCCAAAAGGTTTTTGACTTGGAAGCCGAAATTGCTAGAACTAAAGAGACGATTGAGAAGTCTCAGCAAAGTCAAAGTTTCTCTTCACCTGAAGCTGAGGTCCCTACTGCTCGTGTATCGCCATCTCAAGCTGCTCCTCCTTCCAGTGAAGACAATCCCGCCATCTAGAAAATATTTTATGAAACTTGGTTCTCCCTTTTTTTTCATTTGAAACAATTGGTGGTTACCCCCGGTCCCATTGGGGGTAAAGTTTGATCCTTTGTAAGTCCCCAACTGACAACTTAGGGGCAACCTATGTATAAACAAAGCCGGCTTAGACTAAGTTAACACTTAGTTATTTGCCGTAATATATTAATATAAATATTAGCATGGCTTTTTATTTCTTTGAGTTTTTGTTTCACTCTTAAGTCTTTGCATGCTTTCTTTTCGAGGTTTTTGGTTTTCCTCTTGGTTTTTGACTTTGCATTAAATAACGCTTAGATTTTTTGTACCTTTTTGTAAATAGGCACGATTTATAAAAGAGGGCCCTTTTTTGATCGACACTTAATGAAGAAGACATATCAACTTCATAATGGTGTGTACAAAAAAGAGATAGGAATTTCACATGTTTTTCTTGACAATGTTCGAAGAAAGCCTTTGTATTACTTTGAACTTTCGCAACATTTTACATGTGTTTGTGTATCGTCCATAACTCTTTTGTAACTATTTTTCTTACAACAGATTTGGTATAAACTTGTACTCGTAACAATTTTTTTTGCAACAGTTTTTTTGAATTAATACAAGGGTATAACTGTTTTCATTTATAACAGTTTTTTGAATAAATATAAGGGTATGAATTTTTACCCGTAACTGTTTTTGTTTACAATAGTTTTTGAATAAATACAAGGATAATGATTTTTTCATCCATAACTATTTTTATTTACAACAGTTTTTGAATAAGTACAAGGATGTGCATTTTTATCCGTATCTAATATTTTGCCTTTAACCTAAACATTCGTTTACATTTACGAATATGTTTTCTGAAGGTTTATGAATTAGGATTTGTGTTTTTGTCTTTGGCTCATTGATTTTGCTCATAGTCCTTGACTTGTTTGGGAAGATGGATCTTTAGGCTTGAGCTTTGACTTTTTTATAGTCTTCTTCGCTTCTTCTTTGCCTTCCATACTGTATAGTCCCCCAAGTGTTTGAGCTTTGAAGAATGAAATCTCGAGCACTTGACTATTCCTTCCTTGTTGTCCTTTTCCTGAAAAAGAAAAACGTACAGGACTCGAAGGTATATAGTTTAGATGATGACTGCTTAACCCTTAAAAACGTCCATCAGAAAGTTGTAACCCTAGACCAGGAATTAAGTTACTTCCTCGTATCTATGCATGTCTAATATCATCATCTGGTGATGGGTTAACTTTTTGCCTATCATCTAAAATGATTAGTATAATTTTATCTATACAAAAGAAAAATCGAACGTAATGATACCTGACCGGGGGTATTCCTTTTACTCAGAAGTAATACTTCTTCAAATGAACAACATTCCAACTGGTTGGTAAGATTCTGTCGTCCATAGTCTCCAGCTCATAAGCGCCTTTTCCCGCGATGCCACAGACTTTGTAAGGTCCTTCCCAATTTGGATTTACGTTTCCTACACTGGCTTCCTTTGTCGATTGGAAGACTTCTTTAAAAACGAAGTCCCCAATTTGAAATATCTTAGGTGAGCTTTTTTGTTGTAATATAGCTCTATAATTTGTTTTTGGGCTGCCATACGTATTAGTGCAGCTTCTCTCCTTTGCTCGAGAAAATCCAGATTTGTCCTTAACTCGTCATTGTTTGTATCATCTATTTCTATTTTGAACCTCATGCTTGGTTCGCCGATTTCCACCAGTATCAAAGCTTTTTAACCATAAACAAGTGCGAATGGAGTTTCTCTCGTGGATGTTTTTGCAGTAGTTCTGTAAGACCATAATACTGCAGGTAGTTCGTCAGGCCAGTTTTCCTTGGCTTTTTCCAACTGTTTCTTTAAGTTGTTGACAATGACTTTGTTTGTTGATTCGGCTTGCCCATTAGCCACAGGGTGATATGGCAACGAAGTGATTCACTTGATTTTCCAACTTTCGAAGAATTCTGTGATTTGTGAGCCTATGAACTACGGGACATTGTCACATACGATCTCCTTTGCTATTCCAAAGCAACATATTATATGTCGCCATATGAAGCTTTTCACTTCTTTTTCTCGCAGCTGTTTAAAAGCCGCCTCTACCCATTTTCTGAAATAATCTGTTAATAAGAGTAAGAATCGTACCTTTTCTTTAGCTGGGGGAAGGGGTCCCACTATATCTATGCCCCATTCCATGAATGGCGATGGTGACACCACAAGGTGGAGTAATTCTGTTGGCCGGTGCATATTGTTAGCATATCGCTGACGTTTGTCGCATTTGGCTACGAACTTCTCAGCATCTTCCTCCATTTTAGGTAAATAATATTCTGCTCTGATTAAAGTTTTGACTAAGGATCTTGCTCCTGCATGGTTTCCGGAGTGTCCTTCGTGAACTTCCTTCATCACGTACTCCGTTTGATTGGGTCCAAGGCACTTTTCTAGGGTACCTCCAAACATTTTACGGTATAAAGTTTCACGAACTACGCAGTATCGTGCAGCTTTCTAGCAAAGTGCTTGAGCCGCTTTTTTATCTTCATGCACAGTATCGTTCTGCAAAAAATTTACAATTTCGTTTCTCCAATCCCACGTTAAATTGTTCAATGTTACCTCATTTTTGTCTTGGTCGATTGCTGAATGAAATAGGTGTATGACAATTGCATTGTCTTTATTGGTTACGTTGGTAACTGCTGCGAGGTTAGCCAATGCATCCGCTTCGGCATTTTCATCCCTGGGTATTTGCATAACTTTCCATGACTAGAATTGCGTTGCTAGGTCTCGTGCCTTTTACATATATTGTTGCTTCCGAGCCTCTCTAGAGGTATAAGTCCCCTGCATCTGGTTTACCACTAGTTGAGAGTCACTTTTGACCATGATCTGCTCAATTGAGAGTTCCCGTGCAAGTTCAAGCCCTGCAATGACAGCTTCGTACTCTGCTTCATTGTTAGTTATGGGATAACATTTAATGGCTTGTCGTATCTTTTCACCCGTAGGTGATATTAAAATAATTCTCAGGCCGACTCCTTTTACATTAGAAGAGTCGTCAGTAAATAGGGTCCATATTCCTGGATTAGCCCCGTTGAAGAGTTGTATCTCTTTATCTACTTGAGGGATTATGCTAGTATTAAAATTAGAGACGAAATCATCTAAAATTTGAGACTTTATTGCAGCCCTAGGCTGATATATTATGTCATGTTTGCTTAACTCTATTGCCCATTTAGCTAATATCCCTGATAACTCTTGTTTATGCAAAATATTCCTCAGTGGATACGAAGTCACAACAGTGATTGGGTGACTTCAAAAATACGGTCTTAACTTTCTAGCTGTCATGATTAGAGCTAAGGCCAATTTTTCTTGATGAGGATATCTAGTTTCAGCATCTAATAAAGACTTGCTTACATAATAAATTGGAGATTGTTTACCTTTGTCTTCTCTTACCAGTACTGCACTTACGGCAATTTCCGCAATGGCAAGATAGACATACAGCCTTTCCCCCTCCTTTGGTTTAGACAACAACAAGGGTTTTGATAGATAAGCCTTCAGATCCTTGAGAGCCTGTTGGCATTCTTCAGCCCATTCGAACTAATTCTGCTTTTTTAGAACTGAAAAGAATTTAAAACTCTTATCCGAAGACCTGGAGATAAATCTCCCTAAGGCTGCAATTATTCCTGTTAGTCTTTGAACTTCTTTTTTGCTCGTAAGTATATCGGGTATTTCATCAATAGCTTTAATCTGAGCAAGGTTTACTTCTATACCCCTATTTGATACATGGAAACCCAAAATCTTACCCGATTCAACGCCAAAGGCGCATTTTTCTGGATTTAGTTTCATGTTATACCTGCGCAGGATTTTGAAGGTGATTGAAAGATGCTGGAAAAGATCTTCCACCTGTGTTGATTTCACCAGCATTTCATCAATGTATACTTCCATTGTTTTCCCCAGATGTTCCTGGAACATTTTGGTCACTAGCCTTTGATACGTGGATCCCGCGTTTTTCCGGCCAGAAGGCATGATTTTGTAACAATAAGTCCCTCTCTTCATCAATCACTTGGTTCTTCAATGGTCCTTGCTTTCTTTTCTTTTTCTTGACAGGCACGAAGGATGGATCTTCATTTAGTTTATGACTCATCACTTCTGGAGGTATACCTGTCATATCTTAATGGGACCAAGCGAAACAATCTGAGTTAGCTTTTAAATATTCAATTAACTTACCTCTTCTCGCGGGGCTTAGCCTCAAGCCTATATGAACTTTTTTCTCAGGCTCCTGCTCAAACAATGGGATAACTTCGAGCTCCTCAGTAGTTGTTTTAATATGCTCGTCTTCTTCTGGCTCTTGAATGACATCGGGTCTGGAATCCATGTCTGTATGTTTTAATGTTGCCCGTGTGGTGATTTGGTTCACCTTCTCGTGGTTGTGCTCTACTGAATTTATATTCCTTGAGGTTTGCTGATCGCCTCGAATCTGTTGAATTCCCCATTTGGAAGGGAATTTTATTACCTGATGTAAAGTAGATGGCATTGCTTCCATGTCATGGATCCATGGTCTTCCCATGATTAAGTTGTAAGCCATATCGGTATCAATGACTTGAAATTTTATATTTGTGATTACTCCTTCTGCATAGGTACTAATCTAAATTTCTCCTTTTATTATGACCGTAGAGTTGTCAAACCCAGATAAGGCTCGTGCTTTCAGGATTACTCGATCCACCATTAGCATTTCTTCCACAACTCTCAACAATATGATGTTGACTGAGCTACCTAGATCAATCAACACTCTTTTAACATTAGTTTCATGTATAAGTAAGGATATTACCAGTGCATCGTTATGAGGAAGCAGCAATCCGTTGACATTTGCATTGTAGAATGCTACATTGTTTGCTTCCTTGCCTTCACAAATCTGCTTCCCGTGTGTAATTGTGAATGTTGTTGTTCTTTTGCAGACTACTCCGTTCACCTCCGCTCCTCCGTGTATCACATTCACTGTTCTCTTTGGAGATGGTGGTTTTGGGGCTTTTGCATGTTGTTCATATATGCATGTTTACCTTTTTCACTAAATAGTTCTGTTAGATAGCCCTATTTTAATAATTGTTCTACCTCACCTTGCAGCAATCTGCAATCTGATGTTTTGTGTCCATGATCTTTATGGAATTCGCACCAGAAGTCTGGATTCCTTCTGTTTGTATTCGATCTGATTTCATTGAGCCATCAGAATTTACCGCCCATGTTTCTTAATACTGTAATTAATTCAAAAGTACTTATATTGAAGTTGTAGTCTCTTAATCTTGCATTACCTCTATTCCGTTCCTCCCGATCTTTTCTGGATCTTGAGGAGGATGAGTTCATATCTCTATTTGACGGTCTATATTCCGACCATGTGTTTTCAAACCTGGAACGAGTTTCTCGTCCTGAAGGTCCCATATATGGATCGCACCTGTTCTTACCTGTTCTCCTTTCTGGTTCGAAGCGTCTAGAACTGGTTCGATCTTCAGCTTTTTATTGAGCAATGGTGTCCTCTTCTATTCGTAGCTTGGTGTTGTACCTGTTATGTACATCGTTCCATGTCGTGGCTAGGAATTCTCTCAAGCTTTCCTTGAGTCTTTTCGTGGCTTCTAAGCTTCTGTCATTTAAATTACTTGCAAACGCTATCGCTTCCCAATTGTCAGGTACCCTTGGTAGTAACATTCTTTCTCGCTGGAACCTGTCTACAAATTCACGGAGCAACTCCGCGTCTCCTTGTTTTATTTTAAATATGTCTTCCATTTGTTTTTGACTTTTTGTGCAAGATTTTATAAAAGAATCTGCAAGCTCAGCAAAAGAGTCAATAGAATATTCGGGTAGAAGAGAATACCATGTTAGTGCTCCTTTGGTGAGTGTCTCTCCAAACTTCTTGACCAGTACAACCTAAATTTCTTGTTTAGTCAGGTCGTTGCCTTTAACTCCTGTAGTAAAAGCAGTTACATGATCATGTGGATCGGTTGTCCCATCGTACTTGGGAATATCAGGCATTTTGAATTTCTTGGGAATAGGCAAGGGTGCTGCCCTTGGCTTCCAAGGTTGTTGAAAATATCTATCAACGTCAATGCCTTTGATGACAGGTGATACTCCAGGAATTTGCTCGATTCGATCGATTTGTTCCTTCACCTATTTCTTCAAAGTTAGTAACAAAGATTGTAATTCTGGATTATTGGACATACCTGGTCTTGCTTCGAGGGACTCATTTGAAGTGTCTCTACTTTCTGAGTTTGCTAATCCGGATTGTGGATTTTCCACAGTTGCAGTATTGTTAGGAGGAGGTGTAGGTGATGCAGCCGGTAGTCCCCACATGAAAGCTTGCAAGGCTTAAGTCACATATTCACCAACCATTTATTTTACAGGATCTTGTTCTCCTGTTTGTTCATTTCCATTGTGATTATTGTTTTGAGTCGTAGATCTCTCTGGGGAATGTTCCCTTGAACTTGAAGGTGATGGAAATGGGGTTACAACCCTCTGTTGGTTGTTGTCGTTGGCGTTCTGTGATGACCCAAAAAGGGGTCATCTTATGTGCATCTAATTTTGACTGTGTTCCGAGGCCTCAAAAGCCTCAATTAATCTCACCTCGATGTGCGTGCTCATCCTGGACGCATAGCCGGGAAGACTTTATGTGAAATCTTGATTGAGAGTTAAATTTTTTTATAAATTAGTTGAATAAAGTTGACTTTGGTCAAAATTTTTGGTAAACGGACCCGGATCCGTGATTCGACGGTCCCGGAAGGTCCGTAGGAAAATATAGGACTTGGGCGTATGCCCGGAATCGAATTCCGAGGACCCAAGTCCGAGAAATGAATTTTCAAAGAAAATTGTTTTATAAAAATATTAAAGTCTTATGAAAATGAACCTTGATGTGAAACCTGTGCTGCCATGCCCGTATTATGATTTCGGCGCTCGGAACAGGTTCAATATGTGTTATATAAGTTATCTGCGAAATTTGGTAAGAAACGGACTTGATTTGATTGGTTTCGGATCAAAACGAGGAAAATTGGAGTTAATGAAGTTTTGAGGTTTTTAAAGAATTTGAAATTTGGCTTGAAAGGTGATTTTATGTTCCCGAGGTCCGAATGAAATTTTGAGACCGGGAATAGTTCTGTCATGTCATTTTAACTTGTCTGCAAAATTTGAAGTCATTCCGAGTAGTTTAGGCCGGTTCGGCGCATTGAAGTGAATTCTAGAATTTCAAGTTCTTAAGTTTTGTTTCAATTTCGTTTCGGGGTTGAATTCTGAGTTTTGTTATTGTTATTCAGGTTCTGGAAGTTCGAGCGAGTCCATATCATGAATACAGACTTGCCGGTGCTTTTGGACGGGGTCCCGAGGGGCTGGGGTGTGTTTTAAACCCCCGGGAGCTAAGTTGGAAAAACTAGAATTTCTGCTATCTGGTTTCCTTCTCTGCGATCGCAGAAGGTGGGTTGCGATCGCGGAGAAGGATTTTGCTGGGCAGTTGATTGTTCTCTGCGATCACAGCTTCCTCTTTTCGATCGCAGAGGTCTGGGTTCCACACCTTCGCGATCACAACCTTTTATCGTGATCGCATAGAGTCGCGTCTGGGCCAGGCGAGTTTGTTCTTCGTGATCGCAGGACCACTGCCGCGATCGCAGAGGTCTGGCCAGTTGGCCTTCGCGATCGCATGCCCCTTGTCTCTATCGCAGTTAAGAAATCCCTGGGCAGTTATATAAAATACGGGACTTAGCATTTTTCTCCATTTTCATCTTCCTCCTCAAGTTTTTAGAGAGCTCTTCAAGGGACCTTCCACCACTGTTATTGAGGTAAGTAAATTCCATAGTTTTACTAGTTTCAAACATTAATTCTTAGTTAAATTCACTATTAAATAATCTAAAACCATAGAATTAGTTAGTAATTTTAGGTTCTTGAGGATTTTGTGATTATCCGTTTTAAGCCATGAATTTAAGTAGAAATCACACATTAATGATCCTTAGGCTATGGGTGAGTGATCCCTTCGAGAATTTTCGGAATTTAAACATGTGGGACCGGGGTTGGAATATGGAAATTCTTCAAGAATAGCGATTTTAGTAAAATAACTAGGGTA
>MDKH01095279.1:0-11070 GCA_005239495.1 Nicotiana undulata | reverse complement strand
CTCGCAGGTGCGATCCCCAGCCCCTTGCCCAAAGTCCGCAGGCGCGAGACTCAGGCCGCAAGCACGAGACCGCAGGTGCGGTCTAGGCCATCGCAGGTGCGACTTTTCCGCAGAAGCGGGACCGCTGGTGCGGCTCCCAAACCCGCAGGTGCGAGCCTAGGGTCCCAAGCCTCTTTCCGCAATTGCGATCTTTTCTCGCAGGTGCGAGACCGCACCCGCGGTCCTATGGTCGCAGGTGCGGAAACCCCTGTTGGCAGCCCTCTTAAAATGTCCAAAATTTTGGGTTTTCCTCATTCCTTCCATCTTCAAACTCCATTAGAGAGCATCCAAGCTTGGGGCATCACCTTCCACGACCACCCACTGTAAGAGGTAAGTAAAACCCCATAAATTTTCTAATTTTTACAATAATTCCTAGTTTAATTCACTAATAAACCACCTAAAATCATTGAATTAGGTAGTAAACTTTAGGGTTCTTAGGAATTTCGTGATTTTCCATGTTAGGCCATAAACTCTTGAATAAATTACATAACTTCGATCCTTAGACTCCGGGTAATTGATTCCTTCACGAATTTTCGAAAATCTAAACGTGTGGGCCCGGGGTCGAATTTTAGTATTCTTGGAAGAATAGTAGGAAATGCATAACTTGGCTTAGAAATTGATTTATTGGGCACTTATTGATGTTAATAAATCCGTTATGTCTAGATATCCCCGATTTGGAGTTGGATTCGAGAGGAAAGGCTGTGATTGAGGCTTGACTTGCAATTTTTGGAGCTGAGGTAAGTGTTTGGCTTAACCTCAGCTTGAGGGATTATGTATAAAGTCTTATTTGTTATGTGCAACTCATGTCCAACGAATAGGCGTGGTGGCAAGTGCCTATGCGTTGCGGTCAAGTATGCCCGTGAGTCAATTGTGATGAAATTTTGGTATGTTCCTAATATTCCCCGCACTATGAGTAAATTATGAATTAAAAGTGATAATTGATGTTGTTTAATGACGTGGAGAGTTATTGAGTTATTTGTTCCTATTGAGGCTTACACTGTTGAAATTGTATTTCTGATGCGAGGTTGGTTATAGCTGAGAGTCGGGCATTTGTTGATATTGTAATTGATGAATTCTCCTTGTTGGGACAAGAGAATTGTATTGAATATTTCCATGCACTCGAGACTTCGTATGGTTGACTTTCACATTATTGTTGCCTCGTGTTTTTATTATTCGTCGCACGAGGGGACATGCCGTGTTGACTGAGTTTTATTATATATGCACGAGGGGACATTCCGTGCATATATAATAAAACTCAGTCACCACGGCATGTCCCCTCGTGCATAACCTCATAGTCACTCGGCACGGAATGTCCCCTCGTGCATATATAATAACACTCAGCACGAGGGGACATTCCGTGCCGAGTGACTATGAGGTTATGCACGAGGGGACATGCCGTGCCTTTCCTGTTCATTATATGTTTGAGAAGCTATACTTCTGTCTTGCCTTTACGTTTCATTTATTACCATCTACTGCTATGTTAGCATACTGTTACCCTATCTCCCTAGCATGTTCTCCCCGTATCTGTCTTACTTGCTATTTCTGTTGCCATTTTTCCTGTTATTATATGAAATTGCACAGGTACATATGTAGTGTTGGTCCTAGCCTCGTCACTACTTCGCCGAGGTTAGGCTCGACACTTACTCAGTACATGGGGTGGTTGTACTAGATGCTACACCTGCACTTCTTTATGTTGTGCAGATTACGCAGCCGGACCCGGAGATCACTGACGATCGGAGCATCTCATTCAGTCACACAGGAGACTCGAGGTAGACCCGCAGACGTTCGTGGGCCTTGACGTCACCTTCTACTTTCCACTTTCAGCTCTGTCTTACTTTGTATTTCAAAGACAGTCTTATGCATTTATTGCAGACCTTTTGTTTGTAGTAATCTCATAGATAGTCTGTGAGTATGTGACACCAGTTCTGGGAGTTGTTTATGGGTTTCATTTCGAAAGTGCTATGTTGTATTTTAGTTATCCTGTTCGTATTTGTTTTTAATGAGTTTTATTCAGTTCAAACGTTGGCTTGTCTAGCGGGTTCAATGTTAGACGCAGTCATGTCCCGAAGGTGGGATTTCGGGTCGTGACAACAGGTGCAATTGCCCTGTCGTAGGTGCGGGACCGCTCCTGCGGTCCCAGCCTCGAAGATGCGACACCCAGGTAGACTGCGCATATTCGCAGGTGCGGACAATATTCTGCAAGTACGAAGCCGCAGGTGTGGGATCCACTCCGCAGGTGCAAGTTTTGCCCCTTTGTCCCATTCCGCATGTGCGAGCCTTTGCTCGTAGGTGCGAGACCGCATGTGCGTCCTTGAGCCGCAGGTGCGGAACCACTGTAGACAGTGTGTTCTTTTAAACACGGGATTTGCTCATTTCCTCCATTTCTTTCCACCATTAAAGACCTTTAGAGCTTGGGAAAACTTCCCCACGACGTAGCAGCTAAAAGGTAAGTAAATTCTACCCTAGTGTTAGTTTAATACATGAATTCATAGTTAAATTAACTACCTAATTAGTGAAAATCAAGGAATTTGGGTAGTAACATAGGGCTTTCGATAATTTAGGAAATTACCCGTTAATTAGCCATGAAATCAATCAAAAATTATATATTAACGATCCTTAGGTTATGGGTGAGTGTTACCTTCGAGAATTTTTTGAATCGGAGCGTGAGGGCCCAGGGGTGAATTTTAGGATTTCTTCAAGAATGATGAATTGACTAAGTAAATAGGAGAATTCCATGTTTTTGAGTATAGTTTAATATATTTACATAACATTTGATTAGTTTCGAGTCCTTGGGTGGCGAGTTCGGATTTTCGGGCGCATTCTTGACCCGGGGAGTAGGTTCAACACGAGGTGAGTCTCCTTTCTAACCTTGTAAGAGGGAATTGTCCCATAGGTGATCTAAATTCTATGTTTTAACGCTTGTGGGGGATACGTATGTACCAAGTGACGAGAGTCCGTACGTAGCGGCTATTATTATTATGTCCGGGTAGTTAGGCCCACATCATGCTTTGTGATCTACCTCGTGATGAATTATATGTTGTGAATTTATGTTATATGTAGTATTGTTTCCCTGAGGTTTATGAAAATTTGATAATTTGAAGGAATTGTTTATGGAAAGTAATTTTAAAGGAATGTTGTGTGTGCATGTGACCGCTTCGCAATTTACATTCCGCGAGCGGAGTGTTATTTCCCCCACTCTCATGGGAGCGGGCCGTATGCCACGACGAGATTGAAAGCTGCACTTATGGTTCGGGCCGTTCGACCCTCGGCAGTGCGCATATATGATTATTTTATGGCAAAGATGCACTTATGGTTTGGGCCATTCGACCCTCGGCAGTGCACATATATGATCATTTTATGGCTCAGGCCGGTTGTCTTTATCCCGTATGCGCATGACAAATTGTTACTGTTTTCATGAATATTGATTTGGAAGATAGTTGGGGGGGGGGGGGAAATGAAGTAGTAGTTGTTTATTTACTTCCAGTATTTACTTGGATTTTAGTGCATTATATATATATTTGCTGCTTTACTACCTTTACATGCCTACCGCTTTCATCATATTCTGTTAAATTATATTGTTGGACCTTAGTGAGTGTCAAGTCGACCTCTCATCGCTACTTCTTCGAGATTAGACGGGATACTCACTGGGTACATATTTATTTATGTGCTCATGCTACGCTTCTATACTTAATTGTACAGGTTCTGAGGCTGGTGCTTCTAGTTATCATACTGGAGCTCAATTCTGATCATAGTTGGACCTGACTTCATGGTGAGCTGCTTCTCCTGACGATCCTCGGCAGCACCATGAAGTTTCTTTTGTTATTTCCCGTCTATTTCTTTCAGACAGTGGGGCTGTATGTTATATCTTTTGTATATTCTGTTAGTATGTCCATAGGACTTGTGACACAGTTCATGGCACACACGTGGTAGCTATTATAGATCACGGGTCTGTATATATATTGGCTCGCGCCTCTTTATGACTATTTTTGGTTAAAACTTATTAATTATCCTTTCGATTAATGTTTTTGAGCTTTAAAACTTGGTACATGTTAGAATGTTTAATCAAATAAGGGAAACCCCTTAGTAAATTGAGTGTTGGCTTGCCTGACCCCGCTGTTGGGCGCCATCACGACCTGAGTTAGGATTTTGGGTCGTCACAACATGGTATCAGAGCTCTAGGTTCACGTAAGTCTGACGAGTCACGGGCAGACTCAGTAGAGGCTTGCGGATTGGTACGGAGACGTATGTACTTATCTTCAGGAGGCTATAGGGCGTTAGGAAACCTCTCTTTATTCATATTCTATCGTGCAGTCGATGGTTTACTAAAACTTCTTCTTCTATTCGCTCACAGATAGTGAGGACACGCGCATCCGATGTTCCAGTTGCACCACCACCAGAGGATCCTATCATAGAGGTGCAGGACGAGGTGCCCCCAGCCGATCCTGCTCCCGTGGACTTTATGACGGCGCCAGGCTTCCAGGAGGTCATGGGCCACATGATGCGGTTTATGGACACCATGTCCCAGGTTGGTTTATTTCCAGCAGATCCTACCACTTCCCAGGTGGGAGGGGGAGTCCAGACCCCTACTGCCCAGGCTGCAAATCAGACATCAGCATTACATCATACCCCGGGTACACTGCCCGTAGGTGGGGTCCAGCTTGTGGTAGCAGCACCTGAGCCCAAACCAGCTGCAGACGGCAATCCACAGAAGTTATTGGACAGATGGACCAGATTGCACCCTCTAGTCTTCGAGGGTAAGCGAGGCGAGGATGCCCAGGATTTCATTGATAGGTGCAGGGACAGACTGCACAACATGAGGATATTAGAGTCCCATGGAGTGGACTTCGCCACCTTCCAGTTAGAGGGTAGAGCTCGCAGATGGTGGCAGTCTTATATTCTCAGCAAGCCAGCAGATTCTCCTCCTATCACTTGGGGGCAGTTCACATGGCTATTTCTAGACAGGTACATCCCTTCCTCTGAGAGGGAAGAGTTGCGGTATGAGTTTGAGCAGCTGGAGCAGGGACATATGTTAGTGACAGATTATAAGGCTAGATTTTCTGAGCTGTCACGCCATGCACTCATGATCTACCTACTAATGCCGAGAGAGTGTGGATATTTGTGGCCGGGTTGCATCCAGGTATTAGGGCCACCATGGCCCGAGAGGTGGAGATGGGTACTCCTTATCATCTCGTGGTGGAGATTGCCCGCAAGATCGAGGGGTATTGATCGAGGAGCAGGGAGCAGGGGCAGTAGGACAAGAGGGCTAGATTCTCCGGAGATTTCAGAGGTGCCCCAGCTAGGGGCAGAGGTCAGTTTGGGGTGGTCAGCCCAGCAGACCTTCATATTTAGCACCTCCACCACCTCCCCGAGGTGTTCTAGCTAGGAGTCATTTCAGCGCCATGCCATAGCGTTCCTACCATTCTCCAGCCATTCAGAGTTCACCTAGTGGTTATTCCAGTCATCCGAGATCCTCCAGCCCCTACTTCAGTGCTATGCCAGAGGGCTCACATCGCTCTCCGGCCATTCAGGGTTCTTTTCCAGGGCCGCAGGCTATGGTACCTGGAAGTTGTTACGAGTGTGGGGATCCAGGTCATATGAGGAGGCATTGTCCCAGGTTTCAAGGCAAGGCAGTGCAACAGGGTTATCAGTCGATGGGTCCAGCACTAGTAGTTCGACCACCTAGAGGTGGAGGACAGGTCGGCAGGGGTCGTCCTAGAGGTGGAGGCCAGTCAGGGGGGAGGTCAGTCTGCTCCCATTCACTCTGGAGGAGCTCAGTCTTCCGGTGCTCCCGCTAAATTCTATGTTATTCCGGCCAGATGAGATGCAGTGGCCTCAGACACCGTGATCACATATATTATCTCAGTATATGGTAGGGGGGCTTCAGTATTATTTGATCCAGGATCCACCTATTCATATGTTTCAGCATTATTTTCTCATTTTCTAGATGTTCCTCGTGAGTCCTTGGGTTCTCCTATATATGTGTCCACTCCTGTGGGTGATTTTGTGGTGGTAGACCGATTTTACCGGTCCTGTGTGGTTACATTATATGGATTCGAGACCAGAGCAGACCTTTTATTGCTCGATATGGTTGATTTTGAGGTTATTTTAGGCATGGATTGGCTATCTCCTTATCATACCATGCTAGATTGCCATGCCAAGACAGTTACTTTAGCCATGCCTGAGTCGCCTAGGCTGGAGTCGAGAGGTTCCTCAGTTAGTGCAGCCAACCGGGTTATTTCCTTTCTGAAGGCTTGACACATAGTCGAGAAGGGTTGTATGGCCTATCTTGCTTATGTGCGGGACACCACCGCCGAGTCTCCGACGATTGATTCAGTACCAGTTGTTCGAGAGTTTGCTGATGTATTTCCTTCAGACCTTCCGGGTATGCCTCCGGATCGTGATATTGATTTCTGCATTGATGTAGCTCCAGGCACTCAGCCTATTTCTATTCCCCCGTACCGTATGGCTCCGAAGGAATTGAAGGAACAACTTGAGGAGTTGTTAGATAAAGGGTTTAACAGACCGAGTGTATCGCCGTGGGGTGCTCCAGTCCTATTTGTGAAGAAGAAGGATGGGTCTATTCGGATGTGTATTGATTACCGCCAGTTGAACAAGGTCACCATTAAGAACAAGTATCCTTTGCCGCGCATCGATGATTTGTTTGACCAGTTGCAGGGTGCTAGGGTGTTTTCTAAGATTTATTTGAGATCGGGATATCATCAGTTGAAGATTTGGGCCTCAGATGTTCTGAAGACTGCTTTTCGTACGAGATATGGCCATTATGAGTTCCTGATGATGTCCTTTGGCTTGACTAATGCCCCAACAGCATTTATGGACTTGATGAATAGGGTGTTCAGGCCATATAATGATTCCTTTGTCATTGTCTTCATTGATGACATCTTGATTTACTCACGTAGCCTGGGTGAGCACGAGCAACATTTGAGACTAGTGCTCCAGACTTTGCGGGAACATAAGCTATATGCTAAGTTCTCCAAGTGTGAGTTCTGGTTAGATTTTGTGGCATTCTTGTGGCATGTGGTATGCGGTGAGGGTATCAAGATTGATCCTCAGATGATTGAGGCAGTTCAGAGTTGGCTGCGTCCTACTTCAGCTACAGAGATCAGGAGCTTTTTGGGCCTAGCAGGCTATTATCAGCGATTTGTGGAGGGGTTCTCTTCTATTGCAACTCCATTGACTAGATTGACTCATAATAATGCCCCGTTCCGATGGTCTGACGAGTGTGAGGTGAGCTTTCAGAAGCTCAAGGTGGCATTGACTTCATCACCAGTTTTAGTATTGCCTTCAGGTTCTAGAATATATATAGTATATTGCGACGCTTCATGCGTTGGCTTGGGGTGTGTATTGATGCAGGAAGGGAGAGTTATTGCTTATGCTTCGCCCCAACTGAAGGTTCATGAGAAGAATTACCCTGTGCACGATTTAGAGTTGGAAACGATTGTTCATGCTCTTAAGATTTGGAGGCATTACTTGTATGTAGTGTCCTATGAGGTTTATACAGACTACGCAGCTTGCAACACTTGTTCAAGCAGAGGGATTTTAATTTGAGGCAGCGCAAATGGCTTGAGTTGTTGAAGGATTATGATATCATCATTCTTTATCATCCGGGCAAGGCAAATGTGGTAGCAGATGCCTTGAGCAGGAAGGCAGAGAATATGGGTAGTTTGGCTTACATTGCAGCAGAGGAGAGACCTCTAGCCTTGGACATTCAGTCCTTGGCTAATCGCTTGGTGAGATTGGACCTTTCAGAGCCTCGCCGAGTTTTAGCACATGTGGTTGCTCAGTATTCGTTATTGGGGGAGATTAAGGCTCGACAATTTGATGATCTGTGCTTAGAAGAGCTTCGAGAGACAGTAGTTTAGGGTGGTGCCAAGGAGGTTACTATTGGCGAGGATGGTGTTCTGAGACTTCAGGGTCGTTTATGTGTTCCTAATGTCGATGGCCTTAGAGGGAGGATTCTAGAGGAGGCACACAACTCTCGGTATTCTGTTCATCCTGGTGCTACGAAGATGTATCGTGATTTGAAGAAGCATTACTGGTGGAGGCGGATGAGGAGGGACATTGTGGAGTATGTGGCTAGGTGTCTTAATTTCCAGCAGGTTAAGTATGAGCACCAGAGGCCAGGAGGCCTACTTCAGCAGATGCCTATTCCTGAGTAGAAGTGGGAATGCATCAATATGGACTTCGTGGTTGGGTTGCCTCGGACCTTGCGGAAGGTTGACGCGGTTTGGGTCATCGTGGATAGATTGACCAAATCGGCACATTTCGTTCCAGTGGCTACTACATATACTTCTTAGAGGCTAGCCCAGATCTACATTCGGGAGATAGTTCGGTTGCACGGTGTGCCTGTGTCCATTATATCAGATCGAGGTCCTCAAGTCACCTCGCACTTCTGGAGAGCATTGCATAGTGAGATGGGTACCCTGATAGACCTCATCACAACATTTCACCCTCAGACTGATGGCCAGTCGGAGCGTACAATTCAGATATTGGAGGACATGCTCAGGGCTTGTGTGATTGACTTTGGGGGTCAGTGGGACCAGTTCTTGCCTTTGGCCGAGTTTGCTTACAATAATAGTTATCAGTCCAGCATCGAGATGGCTCCATTTGAGGCTTTGTATGGTCGGCGATGTCGTTCCCCTATCGGGTGGTTTGAGCCTGGCGAGGCTAAGTTATATGGCACCGACCTGTTGAGGGATGCTTTGGAGAGGGTGAAGTTGATTCGGAAGAGGCTTCGCACAACACAGTCAAGGCAGAAGAGTTACGCGGATCAGAGGGCGCGTGATGTATCATTCATGGAGGCAGACAAGGTTCTATTGAAGGTCTCACCAATTAAGGGTATTATGAGGTTCGGGAAGAAGGGCAAGTTGAGCCCTAGGTTTATAGGTCCCTTCGAGGTGTTGAGGCGAGTTGGGGAGTTTTCTTATCAGGAGTTCATCCGGTCTTTCACATATCCATGCTCTGGAGGTACCACGCCGACTTCTCTCACGTGGTTGATTTCAGCACTATTTAGTTGGAAGAGAGGTTGGGCTACGAGGAGGAGCCAGTTTGACTTCGGTCAACCTTTTGAGTAAACGACCTCGGAATCGAGTTTCGACGGTTCCGATAGCTTCGTATGATGATTTCGGACTTGGGCGTATGTTTGGAATGGGGTTTGGATAACCCGGGAGCGTTTCGACGCCCAATATCAAAATACGAGTTTCCTTAAGTTTGAAATTTGGTTTGGAATGTGTTTTTGTGTTATCGAGGTCCGAATGGAATTCCGAGACTGGGAATAGTTCCTTTATGTCATTTATGACTTGCCTGCAAAATTTGGTGTCATTCTGAGTAATATAGGTTGGTTCGGCGCATTAATATCGAATTCAAGAACTTGAAGTTCTTAAGTTTTGATTCTAGGGGTTTTGAGTTCTAACATTTTTTGAGTGTTCTGAAGGCTCGAGCGAGTCCGTATTATGATTTGGGACTTGTTGGTATATTTGGATGGGGTCTCGGGTGGGCCCAGGTGCCCCTCGGGCACCAAACGAGGCCAAAAACCTGTTGAAATAGTTGCTGGTGCACCTGATCTGGTGTGACCGCAGGTGCGGTTGCCCAGTCGCAGGTGCGGGACCGCTCCTGCGGTCCCAGCCTCGCAGGTGAGACACCCAGGTGGACTTCCCATCTTCGCAGGTGCGGACAATATTCCGCAGGAGCGGAGCCGCAGGTGCGGGCTCCACTCCGCAGGTGCGAGTTTTGCCCCCTTGTCCCATTCCGCAGGTGCGAGACCGGAGGTGCGGTCCTTGAGCCGCAGGTGCAGAACCACTGTAGGCAGTGTGTTCTTTTAAACACGCGATTTGCTCATTTCCTCCATTTCTTTCCACCATTAAATACCTTGAGAGCTTGGGAAAACTACCCCACGACCTAGCAGCTAAAAGGTAAGTAAATTCTACCCTAGTGTTAGTTTAATACATTAATTCGTAGTTAAATTAACTACCTAATTAGTAAAAATCAAGGAATTTGGGTAGTAACCTAGGGCTTTCGAGAATTTAGGAAATTACCCGTTAATTAGCCATGAAATTAAGCAAAACTTATATATTAACGATCCTTAGGTTATGGGTGAGTGTTTCCTTCGAGAATTTTTGGAATCCAAGCGTGCGGGCCCGGGGGTGAATTTTGGGATTTATTCAAGAATGATGAATTGACAAAGTAAATAGGAGAATTCCATGCTTTTGAGTATACTTTGATAGATATACATAACATTTGCTTAGTTTCGAGTCCTTGGGTGGCGAGTTCGGAGTTTCGGGCGCATTCTTGACCCGGGGAGTAGGTTCGACACGAGGTGAGTCTCCTTTCTAATCTTGTAAGAGGGAATTGTCCCCATAGGTGATCTAAGTGCTATGTGTTAACGCTTGTGGGGGCTACGTACGTACCAAGTGACGAGTGTCCGTACGTAGCGACTATTATTATTATGTCCGGGTAGTTAGGCCCACATCATGCTTTGTGATCTTCCTTGTGATGAATTATATGTTGTGAATTTATGTTATATGTAGTATTGTTTCCCTGAGGTTTATGGAAATTTGATAATTTGAAGGAATTGTTTATGGAAAGTAATTTTAAAGGAATGTTGTGTGTGCATGTGACCGCTTCGCAATTTACATTCCGCGAGCAGAGTGTTATTTCCCCCACTCTTATGGGAGCGGGCCGTACTCCACGACGAGATTGAAAGATGCACTTATGGTTCGGGCCGTTCAACCCTCAGCAGTGCACATATATGATTATTTTATGGCAAATATGCACTTATGGTTTGGGCCGTTCGACCCTCGGCAGTGCACAAATATGATCATTTTATGGCTCAGGCCGGTTGTCTTTATCCCGTATGCGCATGACAAATTGTTACTGTTTTCATGGATATTGATTTGGCAGATAGTTGGGGGAAAATGAAGTAGTAATTGTTTATTTACTTCCAGTATTTACTTGGATTTTAGTGCCTTATATATATATATATATATATATATATATATATATATATATATATAT
>ML279407.1:0-44613 GCA_005239495.1 Nicotiana undulata | reverse complement strand
CATCGTAGTCGTGTCAAACGACCCGGAAATGTTACAACGAATGACCAGCTCACAACCCTACATATATATGGTGTTTCTACACACCTTCCTCCTCCAAAACTCCACAAAGCAGTAGTAAAACACGCAACCCAACAGCAACACAAAACAGTCCGCTATAAGTCAAATAACTCGAACTCACGGCTTCCGATCACCGTCCCGTGAGTTCTAACTATTAGGAAACACATTTATCAACCTTCCTTGATATTTAAGCATTTGAATACAGATATTAGACGTTTCTTAACTATGAAATAACTTCCAAAACTCTAACTACAAAGAAAAAGGAGAGGCGGTATAATGACCCTTACGTCGTAGGGATCGTTTTGATGTTATTGCTTCTCGATTTCATGCCCGGGATGATATTCTTAGTTGAAACCCTAGAAGATAGCTTGAGGTTATATTTATGGGTGTTCTATGGTCGTTTTGTGCTGAATAATGAAGAGAAAGCTGACCTAAGGTTTATATATATCAAGCTTGGAAAAGTCAAAGAGGTGCTAGCTTGGCACCCTAGGATTGGTCCATCTTCCGACGCTTATATCTTTTTAACAATGATGTCGTATGAACGAACAGTTAAGAGCGTTGGAAACTAAATTCCAAGACCTTCAATTTGGTATATAATATGTCCCAATAATACCTCGTATAACACATGAAATGTATTGCTCAAAAACCTCTAGTGATCCACCTACTTGTCACTTATAATGTCTGCGCAGTCTTGCGAAACTGCAAATATATCTCTACTCCTATGTCGTATCGATGAACGGTTTAATGCGTTGGAAACTAGAATCATAGATCTTCAATTTGGTAGGTAGATAATCCCCTAATTACAAGTATATCAAGAGAAAATCTCAGTTACATTTGACCTAACTTTCAGCACATTATGAGTGTAACTTGTGAAGACCTTTGCCGACTTTTGTTCCACAACTTGCTTGACTTCAAAATGTAGAACACAACTATCATACGATAAAAATTAACTCATAGTATCACCCTAAAGTACATGTTATAACATTCCAAACTCGTCGACTTTCGACGAAACTTATTTTCTTCAATTGGTTTAGCTTCTAAGCTTTCCAACCCTCTTGGTACTCGTTATTCATGATCTTAAATATTTGTAACCTCCAATATAACATGATTAACTTACTTTATATTCCATCAAATATAATCTTATTTCTGAGCTTACATCAATTGACTTACGATGTACTCTCACGTACGAAAATATGGGGTGTAACAACACCCAAGGTTTCGTTATCCCTAATCCCACCTTTACACCCTTCGTTATTGATCCCTCATATACGTCAGGAGTGATGTTGTTCAACAACGACCTAAATATACACTATCTCCCGAGTAATACATACTAAATAGGCACAACTAATTGAGGGCCCTTCAATTAACTACAACAAGCATGTAGTTGTACAAATAGAGGTTAAACTTTGGCAAATATATTTTAACATAGAAAGAATTTCATCCTCCAATAGGTTCCATCAAAACCCTAGACTAAATGTTTAGCTACTCATACCAAAACAAGATACATCAATAAGATTGTTCATAATTCACAATTAATGATAAAAGAAAGAAGAATGAAAAACTCTAAAGATGACTTGATCTCCTCTCACTTGTTCTTGCCTCCAATTGAGTCTAAAACAAGCTTGAATCTGACTTTGGGCGAGTTGTTTGGGCGATTTACAATTTTGCCCCTAAACTTCTTGGCAGCACCACGCTCGACCGCGGTCGCGGTCCCAACCGCAGTCATTTTGCACCTTTCTATTTTTTGGGCGAGTCCCTGGCCGCATTCCAGGCCGTGGTCGCGGTCATGGACTTCAATGTGATCTTTGCTCTTTTCTTGCTTTTTTTCATCTGGGCTATCTTCGATTGACCTTGTATGTACAAATTCGACTTCAAAATACTCTTTATCTTCCTCCTAGCTCGGAGTAGCTCCTGCAAAGAATAAAAATCTCAATTAGAGCATTTTGTTATCTTTTATCATTCAAAACATCAATAAAGCACAATTAATTTAGAGTATAAATAACATCTACATTGCATAATATATGCTATTGTCAGTATGCATTTATATGAAATAGTGTAGTGTAAATTTTGTTATGGAGCAAATTAGAAGTAGAAAAGGAAGGAGAGTTTATCTTAGTAATAGAGGCTTGGGAATTTTTGTTAGTAATTTGAAAAGTTACAAGTTAGGGGGAGATGAGAACTAAGAAAAATTGGAAAGAGAAGAGAGAGAAAATTTTCTTCTCTTTTACCTAATTTGTCAAAACTTTTTTTTTTGTCTTTTTTTTTTTTTTTAAAATTTTAATTTCTCCATTTTCTTAAATTTGTGAAGATTAAGGATAAGAAAATCGTGGCTATTTGAGTGGAATAAACAATTGAAAAATATTTTTTCTTTTTGGTCAAATATATATAATTAGTTTGTTTCTTCTTTCTTTACCTAAAATAAATTTAGAGTCACCTATGAAGAATTCGTGAACCTGCAAATGCCTTTTCATATTTTTGTGTCAAAGAAACACACGACTGGTTAGGATGCTGAACACTTGAAAGTATCCCATTCACTAATTCTTTTGGCAATTTGCTCACACACCATGAGAAACAGCTGGAGACAATAGTGCTTAAATGAGGAAAGTATGTTTTTTTAGCTAATATGAAAATTATGGGTCGTTTGGTAGGAGGTATTAGAAAAAATAATGCAATTATTAGCTCTATGCATTATTAATACCTTGTTTGGTACATTTTTTAATATGTGTATAACTAACACTTGTATTAGTTATACATCATACTTAGCATTATCCTATGCATAAGTAATGACATTAGTAATACCAAGGCTATTAATGCATGTATTAGCATTGTTAAAGATAAAATTATCCGTAAAGTCCCTTAAAGCTAGAGAATATGGAGGGCATTATTGTAAACAACTATTTTTCTTAAAAGTTATGCAATGCATTATAATTTTAATACGCCACACGAAACAGTAGATAAGAAATAATATATGCACAACTAATACTTTTATTACTAACCCTTGCATTACAAATCCATGCATTACTAATACACTTTATTCCGCACTATTCATGTACACCCTACTAAATGACCCCTTAGAGGTGAATAGGGGTTAATATCTTAGTCAGGATTAGAGGTCAACTTAGTTTGAATATTTTTTCCTACAGAAGTGGAACGAAATAAAGAAAGAGGAAAAGAAAAAAAAAATTATGGAATTGGTTATTTGAAGTGTGTTGTTGATATGTACTACTAATTTTTATTCAACAATAGAATTTCCTCACATTTTAACAAACTACAGTCCTGCTAGTGGAGCTTCAATGGTGGATGCATTTAGCATATATGCTTCCTAAATGAACACTGAATAGAGGCTTAGTTAGAAAAAGGGGAACAAAAACCCTAGCTGATTTGAACTAAAAACCCTAGTTCAAATTATTTTTTAATCAGTTGAAATGGAGAGTGATAGTCCAGAAATACCGAAGAAGGGCAAATCAAAAACCCCTCGAAAACCCAAAGATAGCGTTCTCAAACAGAGTTCGTTCTCTCTCTCTCTCTCTCTCTCTCTCTTTCTATGCGTGTGTGTATGTGTGTGGAGACTACTGAGCTTAATCGTTTGTAGTTTTTTTTCTTGTTTAACTTTCGGTTTATGTTTTGAATTTTATGCAGAGTCTCCAGCTGAGTTCTTTGCAGATAACAAGAACATTGCGGGTTTTGATAATGTGAGTTTCTTACATGCTTATTATCTCTCTCTATTTCTAATGTTACAGATTACAATCTCAAATAGTTTTGTGCAATCATGATTAGATTCAATGATTTAAGATTATCAATGAAATATTATTGTCTTGTTGGCATTTTAAGAGTGATATATTATGGTTCAAATCCCAGTGAAAGCAAATAACAGTAGCTTATTTTTTCACAAAGCCTTGGTGGACAAAGTTACTCGGATTGTGAGGTAGCAAGTACCCGGTGGAATAGTTGAGGTGCACGCAATCTGCCCCAAACACCTCGGTAGTAAAAGAAAAAAAGAGTGATTTATTACTTGTAACTGAAGTTGTCATTAACTGAGGTGCCGTACTGCAGTGCTAGCTGCAAAGTTAGGTGTGTACCCAATGAAACTAGTTGCAAGTTATTTATGCAAATGAAAACATTCCCAAGTCTAAATATGTAGAGTTTCTAGTTATTACTTGTTAAAGTCATTAAGTCAAGATCTGCTTATAGTGACTGTTAATCATCTTAAGTATCGGGTTTTATTTTGAGAAAGTTTTGCGGACCCTAGGGTATGATTTAGTGGTCAATTAAGTGTGTGAAAACCTTGGAGAACAGAAGCAGAAATCATAAATGAATTACTAAAAGGAAAAACAAATGCAAACGAAGGGTAAAAGCAAAAGTGAGAAATAGAGGGGTGCATGGTCTACATAGAACTATACATTGAATCTTTAGTTTTAAGAAGATATTGCACTTGGGTAACAGTGGTTATATAGGAGAGGAGAAGCTGGTCTCAAAATTGTAGGTACCTTTACAATAGAAAAGGTTGAAATTTAACCTCCATATGCCCTATGTTGCTCGGACTCCGAAAATGTTGATGGGTGCGTGCCGGATCCTCCAAAAGTAATGCATTTTTGGAGTATCCGACATGGGTGCGGCAACTATTTTGGAGAGTCCGCGCAACATAGCATATGCCCCCTGCTTAGCATGTAATCAGACTGTTGATAACTCACCGTCATCAGTTAATTAATATACCCCTTTTCAAGAGGTCTCCCCAAAATTCATAATTATAGTAGAGTAGGTGGAGGTTTTAAGGTCAGACATTGTTGCCATGAACCGCAAAAAATTGTCCATATTGAAATGCATGTTGAAGGCATTAAATGAAATAGGCTCTTCCTTTTTTATAGCTTTAGATTTTCATGAGGTGGAACTTACTTCAACAATGATACACTGATGTGCTGTAAATCACACCGCTCTTCACCCTAACCAATGTGCTTGAGGTGTGGCAGTACCTTCGAACCATGCACCTTTTCCAACGGTGAAGAATACTTCTCATGTAAAGTATATTAGCCAAATTGGCCAGTTCAAATGTATGAAACTCGCCTAAAACTTTCCTATATTTCTAGGTTTGTCTCAAGTTACTTTTTGTTCAATTTTTCAGCCTGGAAAATGTCTTTACACTACTGTGAGAGAACTTGTTGAGAATGCACTTGATTCTGCTGAATCCATATCTGAACTTCCTGTCGTAGAGATAACCATGTAAGTGATTGTTGTTTTCTATTTTAGTAACTGCTTTAATGAGCTAACAATTTATTAATGGAGAACCTTTCGGCTTTCGTCATAGCTTTGTTTTCGTTTTTGTTATGCTCATGTAGTGAGGAGATTGGCAAAAGTAAGTTTAATTCCATGATTGGTCTGGCTGACCATGAACGAAGAGATGAAGCTCTATATGATGATTTTGAGACAGCAAAGGCTCGTGAGGTGTGTAAGCAGTGATTTTGGTCTCACTTGGATGGCGTTCTGATTTACATCTTATGCTGACTGTTTGCCATTTAGCGGATTTCAGTAGTGAACTAGTTTTCTACCTTTTGTGCTACAGAAAAGACTTGCCAAGGAAGCTCGGCTTCTAGAGGTTCAAGCAAAGAATGCTGCTCTTGGGAAGAAAGGAAAAGACCCTGTAGCTACAAAGGCAGCTAAGGGTAGGGAGGCATCGTATTATAGGGTGACATGCAAGGTATGACCTGTTTCTCCTTGTTCTTCTGTATGCTGACGCTGTTCTCAGTATGGAAGACAACAAATGTACATTGTTGAATTAAAGCAATCTCACTAGCAAGTTAGTGGGAGTTTATTTCCAGAATGACTTTAATCACTGTACTTGTTTCTAATATAGGATAATGGAAGAGGAATGCCACACGACGATATCCCAAATATGTTTGGACGAGGTTTTATGTGATCTCCATATACAGTTATTTTACCAGTCGAAATTTTGCATATTCCTGCCTTTTGGTTGTTTCCAATTTCTTTTGTTATCTCTTGACCTTCTATTGGGAGGAGCGGAGGTGTTTTCGAGTGGCTTTTCTAATTTAGTTGTTAGGATTAATTTTTCCTGATATTGTTGTAGATCCAAGTGGAAATCTTTGATTCTTTGAACTCTGATATTGCTGCACATGATCCTTTTCCTAAGAAAGTGTCTTCTGCAGTTTTGTCTGGAACAAAGTATGGATTGAAACAGACACGTGGGAAATTTGGTCTTGGTGCAAAGATGGTATGTTCAGAAATTGGTCTTGACCTAATCATTTGACTTTCTTTAACAATCCCCTTCTCTAAATTGTTAGCACTCAATCTCATAGTAAAGCATTTCTGGAACATTAGGTTAGTGTTGATCTTTTATCTCTTCTGGTCTTACATTTTAGTGTCTTAGTTGTTTGTGGTATTTTCTCTGCCTCGTTGCTATTATCTGTTTTAGGAGGTGGTTGTGGGGGTGAGTGGGTGGATAGTTTCTCTGAACTAAGAGAATATTCTCATACTGTTAGAGTGATCCTCCCAGTGATTTTAGCCTGTAATTCTGTTTTCCAGTTTAGTTGTGTTCATCCAGAAACGGATTTCAATGAATGTCAGCATATAACTTCATTCGAGATTTGATCCTTTTCTCTCATTTCTACAGGCATTGATTTGGTCCAAGATGAGTACAGGACTTCCCATTGAGATTACATCTTCCATGAAGAGCCAAAGTTATACCTCATTCTGTAGGCTGGATATTGATATTCACAAGTATGCGATGACATAGAAATAGAAAGCTATATTTCAGAACGCATAGTAACACAGAATTTTGTTGTTTTTGTTTTTCATGGTACATCACTGCATTACGCCTTTTCTTCAGGAATGTTCCTCACATTCATGTACATGAAAAACGGGAAAACAAAGAACAACGGTGGCATGGTGCTGAAATCCAGATTGTTATTGAAGGGAACTGGACAACCTACCGAGTATGTAGTTTTTACATTGCCATTGTGACAGATGTCTTCTCAAGTTTCACCTCATTCATGCAGTGAAAGCAACTTAACCGACTGATTCGCCTTCTATAATTTCTGAAACCTGATATTTTCTTTCTGTGTTTACAGTCCAAAATATTGCATTATATGCGACAAATGGCTGTTATCACGCCTTATGCACAATTCCTTTTCCAATTCATATCAGATTCTCCAGAGTACTCTCTCTCTCTCTCTCTCTCCTGATTGAATTAATTTGTTTGTGCAAGGCTTCAACAAGCACATCCACTATCTTTGAATTCATAAACCATGTTCTGAATTTCTTCAGTTTCACTTTATTTTGAATTATTGTAGGAAAAATGTGATAATTAGGTTCGCTAGAAGAACGGACATAATGCCTCCCGTTCCTCTTGAGACCAAGTATCATCCATCAGCTGTGGATATACTTCTTATCAAACGGCTTATAACGGAGACATCAAAACAGACCCTTCTGCAGTTCCTTCAGCATGAATTTGTAAACATTGGGAAGTCTCATGCAGAGCGTTTAATCGGTGAGAACTTGAAACTGATTGCATTCATCTATTTGAGATCCCTTGATAAAACAAAATTAGTTGGCAGTCAAGGGTGTCTGGTTAAAGATTACGTACATGCTCTATGTATTATTGACAATGGAAAAATTCATCTGTTGATTGCATTCCGTTCAACCACTAGTAGACAACAGTTTGTTGTTACTGCTCACCAACTTAATAGAGTTGGAAAAAAATATAAATTTGTCCTTACTATCAGACTAGCAGAAGATAAGTTGCATTTCAATTGGCTTTTTATGCAGAGATTTTGTTTTAAATAATTGGCTTTTATATGGAACTCCAATGTTTATGATAAGCCTCTTTTCTGTGGTTGCCAAATTAGTTGGCAGTCAAGGGTGTCTGGCTAAAGATTACGTGCATGCTCTATGTATTATTGACAATGGAAAAATTCATCTGTTGATTGCATTCCGTTCAACCACTAGTAGACAACAGTTTGTTGTTACTGCTCACCAACTTAATAGAGTTGGAAAAAAATATAAATTTGTCCTTACTATCAGACTAGCAGAAGATAAGTTGCATTTCAATTGGCTTTTTATGCACAGAGATTTTGTTTTAAAAAATTGGCTTTTATATGGAACTCCAATGTTTATGATAAGCCTATTTTCTGTGGTTGCCACTTCTAGTGCTAATCTCATTATGTTTTTGGTTATTTCATTTACATTATTTTTTTTGGTTAAGATTCATTCTCTTTGGTTGTAGCAAAAAGTTTGAGAATGAAATCTTTGATTTGTCAATCGAAATTCAAATTCTAGGACAAAGACAACAACTAAAAACGCATCACTTCATTCTTTAAATCACAATGCAAAATATCTATATACTCGTTCCTTCAGGCTTGACAGGATATATATTTAAATTTTAAGTTGATCTGTATATAATAATTGAAGTTTTGCATTATAATATGGCTGCAAAGATAGATTGAAAAGAAAAAAAAATCACATCAATGAGTAAATTAAATGGTTAAATGTAGCTAAATTCATGAAATCCAAACATTGTATAATATGATATATTAAAGTGTCTCAAATATTTTGGGATTGTCTCAAATATTTGGGATTATGTAAAATTGTATTAACCAAATTGTGTTGGATGTAGATTTTATAGTGTTTCTAGTATCTTTTTGTAGACAACACCATAGTATGGTGCTTCCTCTTTGAGGGAAGAGATGTAGTCTATTCATCCAGGTCTTATTAAGTTATTCAAAATTTTAAATTCAAGTCTTATAGTGAACTAAGCTTCTTAAACACAACCAACAAAAATTATTTTATTGCCATAATGGATGTCACTACTCGTCGACAACAAAAAGGTTATAGATCCTTTCCACTATAGCTAAAGAATGATAACCTAAATGTAATACTCTTCCATTTTGATTTATATGACACTCTTCCTGTTTTAAGACGTTCTAAAATGTTTGACATGGTTTCTTTAACAAGGTAAGCCTTGGGCTAAGCGGGAATGCCCTATCTAATGGTCTGCTTCTGATCTCTCTGCTCTGTGGGCATCGCTCTATATTATGTCAAGACGGAATTCTGACATTACTGTCTACAACTCTTGAAATTTTAAAAAGTTCAAATTCTTTTAACTATTCGAATTTTAAATTTTGATGCGATGTTATCTTTATTTCCTAACTTCGCAATCATTACTTATTTGCCTTGTAAAAAAATTAATTCATTTAGTTTTTACTACCACTAATATAATTTAAAAGTCAAACTAATATTTCAATTCTATGTCCAATTAACCACTGTCATATAAAGTGAACCTAAGCGACTTTTCGGTTATACAAAAAAATGAAACTGAGGGAGTAGCAAATTTTTTCATATTTCTTATTACGGAAGACTCCTTTTGATTTGATTGAGTAGCAAGATTTCATAGTTGAATAATGTTGAAGTGTATGACCACCTCACCTAAAGGATTAAGTTGATTGAAAGAGCATACTTTTATTTATTTAATATTATGCCTTCAACGTGCTCCTTCATGTGCGGGCATGATTCTTTTTCATGGTGAAGCATGTGGAGTTCTTTTTGATAATGAGTGGCAGTGAGAGACTTTTGTCCCCTCTGATACCATGTTGAAGTGTGTGACAATTTCATCCAAAAGTTTAAGCTAATAGAGGGAGCACACTTTTAGTAAACTCAAAAGTTTAATATTACCTATTAATAATAACATAGAGGGGAAAAACTTAAATGGATGACTGGTGGCAGGTAAGAATACAGAGCACACAACAGTAAAAGAAAAAATTTGACGAGGTCAAATGTAGTCTTATTTTGAGCATTAAGGTCCTTAGAAGCCACTACAGTTAAATCAGACAAGCAAATTTGATACATAAGTTGGGATTTTCACGAGAGAATGTGAATTACATGAATGTTACGTTCAGGCTGATTCTGGCTCTGGAAATTCCTCTGGCAAGTGTGGCTAGGCACGTGAATATGAAATATGCTGAGAACTATGCTCCTACTGTTAGATTGTGTGGCATTGTAAAAACTCAAGTCTGATTTTGGAACTGTAGTAAAAATTCATCTGATATGCTGAACACTGCCTTGCTAGAGTTTCATTTCGATTATGTTTTGTGCTTTGTGCTCTCTTGAAAACCTTATTACCATTAAAACTACTTGTTGATACACCAATCGCTCATCATGGATATTGGAATTTCCATAATGAGCATTTCCCTTGTTACCTATGTGCTTATATCCGAGGTATACTACTCATTCACTTACATAACAGAAAAATGCCTTCGGTCGTTGTACATTATAACTAAAGAAGGATTTCCTTTCACATTCTAGGGGAGATGGGTCCAGATTTTAACCCAAAAATGCCAGTTAAATCTCTAACACCACAGCAAATAGTTCGCATCCATCAGTTGTTTCGTCAAGCCAAATTTGATGATCCCAGTGGTGATGTAAGTTCCTGTTTGAAATTCTTGCCTCTTTTCCATTTGCTTTTAGCCACACCAAATTCTAAATGTTATGTTAGATTCCCAGTTTCATTGTGTATATGTTTTGTACTAATTTTTGCATGTCAATAACAAGCCATATTGCAGATTCTAAGTCCTGCTGGAGAATATAATCTACGTCTTGGTATTATAAAAGAACTGCATCCAGATATGGTTGCTACCTTTTCTGGAAGGTTCGTATATAAAGATCTTCATCTACTTTTATCTTTTGAATCCTTTGATTTTATCAGTATTAAAAGTTACAACGTCTTCTATCCAGTGCTCAAGTATTCGAAGGCCATCCATTTATGGTGGAAGCTGGAGTTAGTGTTGGTGGGAAAGATGTTAAACAAGTGAGAAATCTCCCTTATGGTAAAGTATATAAAAAATAGAGAACGAAGCAAGTCTAGTCCCGAACTAATTGTGGCTATACAATACATTGTATCACCAATGTTAGAAGCAAAGTACCCATCAGAATGTATATCTTTATATGCATTTGTTAAGTAGTTAATTATGATTTGATTTTATCGAACAAACCTAATCAAATGATTGTGGAAGCGATGGTCAAACTCTTTTTCTTCGCTTTTGAGCTTGAAGTTACCGCATGGTGAGGTTCTTGAGGGAGTCACCTGGTGATAAGATATACTTTCTAGGAGCTGTAAGAAGTAAATGTTTGCCTGCAGAGGATGTCCTCTGGTCTTTCCATATTCTTCAATATGGGGTTGTTTGGTACAATGGTTGGATAAACAAGGACATCCCATGGGATGGGATATCTCATGGGATTAGCTATACCACCTTCTATATGAGATAGCTAATCCCACCATTTTACTGTGAAATTTATTCCAGGATTAGCTAATACCTATAACCAAACATGGGATAAATACAATCCCAAATTCTATCCCAGTATCCCTGGTACCAAACTACATCTAATAGATGTTGAACTTCTATTCATTGGACGATTAGTGTTTCCTTTCTTTTTATTATAACGGATCTGTGGAAAAGAAAGAGAAGAAAAGAGAAGCAAATGTCAGTGTTAGAAAATTCTGATCCATAGAACTTTAGTTGCTTCTCCTAGCTCATTGCTTCATGATTCATCAGTCGGTGTTAGCCCTATTATTACAACTTTTATATCTTCTGAATTTCTTTATCTCATATTGTTGCACTTGCTAATTGCTATGCCTGACCAAAATTTTAGGGGCTGAATATATTCCGATTTGCTAATCGGATTCCGCTTCTTTTTGAGCAAGGTGCTGATGTTGTTACCAGGACCGCTATGAAGAGAATCAAGTAAGACATTTAAAGCCTATGACGTTGCTTGTAATTTTCATTCACTAAGAAATCAAGAAGCTCTGGTTGTTCTCTCGTAGAAAATGTTTTCTCCTTTCCCTAAATTTCTTTTGAACAACTATATAGAAGATGTTATCTTTGGTGGACTCCCGTTTTGCCACCCCAGAACAGGGGAGAAATAATTTCCTTTGACGCTCCTTTTCTCTGCTTCATATTCTTTTGCTTTCACTTTTTTTTGTTGGTTTTTCCCTTTTTGTGAGGGTGGGGAAAATTGCTACAAATTGAACTGCAGACTGTAATAAGATGTCACTTTTAGTTGGAACAGTTACAAGATCAACCAGACACAAGACAAAATTGGTGTCTTTGTCAGCATTGTTAGCACCAAAATTCCCTTCAAGGGGACTGGCAAGGAGTATATCGGAGATGACATAAGTGAGATAGCTTCTGCTGTCAAGGTAACTCCTATTGTCCTTGGTTCATAAATCGCTGAGCAGTTTTTTCATAGGCTAATAAATCAGTATTGCAGACAGCCATTCAGCAGTGTTGCAATCAGCTCAAAGCAAAGATTGTAAAAAGGATTCAGGCTCGTGAGCAGCAGGAAAGGAAGCGGAATTTGAGCAAGTAAGCTTTGATCATTTAGGCTGATAATAGTTTGAGTTTCATCAGTCAAATTCAATGCTAATTTTCTACTGGACGCAGGTATATCCCTGATTCTACTAATGCTATATATATCGTCCTAAAAGAGATGGCAAATCTGCATGCGTCAAAAAGGAAACGCTACGGGAATGACGAAACAGACATACTAAAACAAGTTTCAGTTAATTCAATAACGAAAGATACATTGAGAGAAAAGCTTGCTCAGCATGTTGAAAAGGTAAGCATCCCTGTGTATATGTTATTCTAGTGCAGAGAAGTTTGTATATCACATCATGGTCAAATACTGTTACCATCAACTTGATTGGATGCTTCTAGCCTCTTATGAATTTGAGAAAGAAAATGGTTGTAAAATTGCTTGCCACTGTAAGGAAAAATTTACCCGCACCATATGTTTGCACCAAACGAATGAATGCAACACATATATCTAACACCGGGTGCAAGTAAGTTAATTGATATGTATTCTCACTTAATTTGTGAATGTTAATTAGTTTGGTGTAAACACCGGGTGCGAGTAAGTATTTTCCCAGCTGTAAAGTTGGAAAACTGAGATGATTCCACAGAGCCAGCTAATATTGCTATTCTTTGTTCTGGAAAATCCACAAGAAAGGGTCTGTAACAACGAACCACTATGTCGTTTCACCATTTTGTTTTGCAGGTGGATTATGAAATGGCCTTGGAATATGCCACACAGAGCGGAGTGAATGAAGAACCCCGAGAAGACATATACATAGAGTCGCTGGATGAAGATAAGAACTTCATCGACTTCAAAAGCCCCGTATTTGTTTTCAGACTCTATCACTAAGTTATTCGCTAGCTGGCTTGTCATAGAAATGTGTTTTTTACTGATATCATTTTTCATTGATTTGTATCAATCTGAATTATAGAAATTTAGAAGTGAACAAGACCACAACAATTATGTGGTGACATAGGGAGAGATAATGTTACTCATTGCAACCATGTTTACTGAATCGTCGTCGCACATTGTAAATTTGAGGTCAAAGATTCATTCTCCCATTCCCTGGAGATGTTAGTGTCGATCTTGTAACTTAAATAATCTTTAAGTACCATTTGTATGTTGGAATATTGACCGACGAGTTATCTATGATCATTTGGTTTTTTCTCTCCGTGAATCAGTAAGGATGAGGGTGGAAAAAATTGCTACTCAGATAAAGAGTCAACATGTAGCATATATGTATTGCCTAAGGAAAAACAAACATGAAGCTTCGTTCCTTAGCAAAGTGTTCAGTTCTTTTTTGCTATGCAATACTATCTTATCGATTTGGACGTCTTGAACTCATATTTACCAATAAGATAACGAGTGTTACAGTTTATTGTACCAAATTAAAGTCATAAAATTAGTTTTTTGCATTGAGAAAATAACTCTACTGTGTGTATAGAACCACGTCAACAACTTATGTTACAATTTTTTTACTTGGCATCAAATAAAAATAAAACAAAAACTCCATTTTCCATTTCAACCTAATAACAGATGTCTTTTAGTATGTGGCACATCATGAATTTTTTTATTTTTCTTACTAGGGTTAAAAAAGGGCTTTTAAATCCTTTTTAATTATGCCACATCAATATGAAGGGTGAGTTGATGAAGTAGCAATCTGCTTGTGTTTCAGGACAAAACTTAACATTTTTCACATTCTTTATTTTATTTATTTTATATGACATATAAATATAGATGAATTATTTTTTCGCTAGGAATTAGTTTTATAAGTTTGATACAATAAATAAAAACTTGGATAAATATTCATGAAAATAACCCACAATTTAAAAGGCACTGGTTAGAATCAACAACTAATAATTATTTCAACAAAACCAGCTATTTGAAATATATTCTCATAATGTAGATTGTAGACCACATTTTTCCTGAAGGTTGAATATATGCAACTTGTTATTCTTTTTTAATCCGATGTCCAGTAGCAACGTTAAGCCACTATTAATTTGGATTCTAAGGCTCGTTAAGAGGGAAAACGCTTCCTCTATCTATACGGTCGAAATCGGAGGAATCCGATTTTGAAGTCTTTATTATGCCGAGCCCGAGCTCGGGAGGCTCGAAGTAAAGTTCGAGCCTAATCTCAGAATGCATACCTCGAGAGCACATCGAAGGACCGACACGGCTTACCTCGAGGCAATGAGAAATCGATGACATTCAAGAAAAAGCGGGAATTTCTCAAGGGCATATAGGTTAAGGCGCAAATCTCAGGATTGGTTCGTACAAATCCGTACTAGGCGGTTATACAACTGTACCAATAGTATTTTTTTTACTGTAAATAGAAATGTATTTTCCCCTCCTATATAAAGGGGACTCCAATCATTTGTAAAGATCATCATTCACTGCAATAGAATATTCTACTATGTTTTTCTCGTTTACCATGCTCAAGATTATTCTTCAACTTTATCGTTCTTCATTTATTGTTCATACTTTATTGCTACTAATCGACCTCGAGACCCCGAGGATATCGAACTCGAGGCCCCCGTTCCTTTGACACCACTGGTTTGGTTACCATATTCTTCTTACCTACACTTAATATTTCTTGCTTATTTACTAGTATCGAAATAAATCACGTATTTTTAGAACCACAAATCAAATATAATTGTTAAAACTATTTTCGAAGTAAACACTCTCCATTCCAAAGGATAGAATCCGATACCTGGGGTAAGCGGCCCTGAATATCTCACGACGATACTTGGTGGTAACTTGTTAGGTTCTCGCAGCTTCAGTTATATGCAACTTGTTAGTTATATGAGTACTTAAGATTCGGATTGGACAGAGACTACCGTAGAATTTGAATAAGAATCAAATCAACAGGAATAATAGTTCAATTCTATGAAATATGGACGACAAGTTAGAGCAAATTGGGACACCTCGACTTCTTCAATTGCCTACTGAAATCAATCATGATGAATTAACCTAAATAGTAGCCTATTTAACTGCTTATATTAAAATTGATCGGAGGATATACAAATATATTTATAATTTATGAATAGTATATGTTATAATCGCCTATAATTAATATATAATTTATGTATATCGAATAAAAAATAATAATAAATCCTGCCAACTTACATGTATAAGGATCCCTTGAATCATTTCATTGCTTTTCGAGCTATATCCCATCCTTTAGTTTCAAAGCAAAAGGTAATTATTTCCTCCATCTCGTTCCCTTAATCTATATTTATATTAGTAACTAAATGTCAAACCAAAATGTTGATCCATTTTTTTTACTGCAATAAGTATACTTTAAGTTGGAATAATAATTAGTAATTTTGAAAACTTCATTATTTCCTTTTATTTGTTGTTTGACATTTTTAATTAATTAAACGTTTATTATTTTCTTGTTTAATGAAAGAAATGTAATAACTTTTGAATGACTATTTTTTTATTATTATTATCTTGTTTCCCGACATAATAAAACCAATAAATCTCTTTATATTCTAATTTTCAAGTTTTTTAAGAAAAAGGAGAAACATTCCAAAATCTACATTTTCCCCATTTTCTAACTCTTTACGTTAACTTTTATAAGATGAAAACTTAAAATATTATTAATTTAGATACATAATTTTTTACTAATTATCATGAGATATAGGTACAACGTAACATAGAGATTATAGTATGGTACGAATGATAAATACCTCTTTATCCTTAATGATAAGTTTCGAATTTAAACTCAAAGAACGTAAGATTTTCCGGTAATAGGAGCGCCCCAAAGCGAGTGGATGGCATGCATGCCTGTTCTCGCAGCTGATAGCACATATACATTGAATGTAGACATATCTGAAGTTTCATAAGGCACAAACATTGTCTCCTTTCATATAAAAGACAAACGACGAGGGAAAAGACCCAAATAAATCTCTGATGTTTGGGTTTTAAACATGTCTTATTTGCCATGTCATATTTATTTCTTTATTTTTTCCGCTTTTTATTTAGCCTTCATTAGGTACGGATAAGATATATGTACACACTACTCCTCCCGAGACTTGTGGATTTCAGTGTGCTTGAGCTTGAGCTGAAGCTCAGCAACGAAGAATTAGGGCTTAGCTACCCTGAGAGAAGAAGAAGATTCTACCGAGATGATTTCTGCATGTGTAGATGAAACTGAAAATGGTTCCATTATATTGTAAAAAGAATATATTAAGCTTAACCTCCTCACTTACAATATAATGAAAATGAAAATGATTCCATGATTCCATTATACTGAAAATGATTCCATTATACCGAGTATATATATACCCACTAACTTAACATCCTCACTTACAACTAATGTCCATTAGTTAGTTATAACTAAATCTCATTAGCTAACTAACACTAACTACCTAATTACAGTTCTAGCCACTAACTATAGTTAACTCCTAAAAAGTCAATTATTATTGCACCCCCTCTCAAGCTGGAGAGGGTAAATATTAAGCACTCCTAATTTGCCAAGTAAGTAAGCATACTGACTTCTCCCTAATCCTTTGGTTAACAAATCTGCTTGTTGTTCATTAGTTCCAATAAACTGTATTTTGATCTTTCCTTCCTTTGTCTATCCTGACAAAGTGGAATTTGATCTCAATATGCTTCGTCCTCTTGTGAAAGATGGGGTTTGCTGCAATTTGCAGTGCGACTTGCTGTCACATAATATCATAGCTAGTTGCTTAATGGGAATGTTTAGCTTTGCAAAATAGTCCCAACAACCATATGATCTCTACTGTTGCTCCTGCCAGGCTTCTATATTCTGGTTCTGCTGAGCTTCTTGACACTGTTTACTGCTTCTTGGATTTCCAGGATATCAAAAATTCCCCAAATTTCACTAGAAACCCTATGACCGATCTCCTAGTGTTTGGGCATGCTACCTAGTCTCTGCATCACAGAAGCATGTTAAGTCTTATGCTTCGTTGCAACTCGTTAGAATTCCCATTCCTGGTGCTTGCTTTATATACCTCACAACTCTTATTGCTCCTTCCTAGTGTGACTTCTTTGGTGATTGCATAAATTGACTCAGTGTTTCCACTGCAAAATTAATGTCTGGTCTTGTTATTGTCAAATATATTGTAACGACACGACTAGTCGTTTTGATAATTCAAGCTTTGTTCTGTGGCGTAAGGTCATGAAAAACTTCACATTGAGTATATCGACCTGCGTGCGTGGTTGGATTCAGTTACCGGATGATCCAGAGTCGAATTTGAAGAGGGGTCTTAAAAGTTGAAGCTTAATCGGTGAGATTTGACCGGAGGTTTGACTTTTGTGTAAACGGTCCCGGAAAGAGTTATGGATGATGTAAACATCTTCGTATGGTGAATTTTGGCTTAGGAGCGCGTTCGAAATGCATTTTGGAGGTCCGTAGTAGATTTAGGCTTGAATTGGCGAAATTGAAAATTTGGCGATTTCTGATCGGCAGTAGAAAATGTGATACCGATGGTTAACGGGAAGTTTGAAGTTGGAAAATGCAGCTGGTGCTGCTGTTTTGGTGTGGCCGCACCTGCGGATAGGGAACCGCATGTGCGAGCTTCGCAAGTGCGGAAATGGTCACGCAGGTGCGAGAATAAGAGGACTGGGTAGCCTCCGCATGTGAGGAACACTGGGGCGCATGTGCAGTCCCCGCAGAAGCGATCTCTGGGGCGCAGGTGCGAGGAGGAGCGCAAGTGCGGTTGGAATCGCGCACCTGCGGCTGCGCAGATGCGGTTAAGTGGTCGCATGTGCGGAAGTCCTGGGCAGGTTCTTATAAACGAGGGTTAGCCATTTTTCTTCACATTTTGAACTTTGGACTTCGGATTTTGAGCGATTTTCAAGCTAATCGAGTGGTTGGATTTGAGTCGTCCGGAGGTATTTTCACCCGAGAAGTCCATTTTAGAGTACCGGGTTGTCGTCTTCGAGTTAAGTATCTTGCCTAACCTTGGTGGGAGAAATACTCCTTAGGAATTGAGTCTTCTATGTTGATTGTATCCCGTGTACGCGAGGTGACGAGTGCGTACTCAGACTTATTTGTATGAATCTGGCCTTTTAGGGTTCTTAGGTCCTTATATTCCCTGTGTATGAATTTGTAATTGTTATGACTAAGTTTCTGGTTGTTAGTTTCATCTACTCCTGCTTAAATTAGATTTTTCTTGCTTTTAGTCTCCCTTTGTTGTTTACTTGATCGTAATTGACTTAACTGGTATTTTACCTCTTCTACCATCATGTTATATTTTCTTCATAAACTGCCTAATTGACTGGAATTAATATTATCTAGCCCTATAATTGTTTAGCCGTAATTGGAATATCTGTTCGTTGGTATCAAGCATGCCCCTGAGTCGTATACTGCGATTTATACGATATTCCCTTAAGTGCTAATTAGGTATAGTTTGATAATCATCCATGTTGATGGTATCTCCTTGGTGTGGCTTATTACTGAGCATTGTTCAAGCTGAGTTTTATTCCGTGAAGCTAATTGTTTAAGCGAGATTGGTTATAGTTATTTTCCCTTGCCGGGATGATTTGGTTTCTTCTTGTTGTGAGCTTGAATATTGAAAATCATTGCTATACTTGTTTTGTTTTCCCCTCGTTACACTGTTTTCTCTTTGTGCTTGGCATTCCCTTCAGTGGCTACTTCTTATGAGTGAGTTTTACCATTAATGTGATTTAAGTTCTTGTATTGATTTGCTCGTCGCACTTGGCATTTTTTCCCTTTGTTGCTTTTGTTCTTGTTGTGGCAATGTACGATGTTTCTATCGTGTTCTAGTTGTTCTCTCTGTTGGCTGCATTGCATATTTAAATTGGGACTATGTCACGTCCCAAATTTCCAACCCTCGGGATCGTGATGACGCCTAACACTACACTTGCTAGGAAAGCCAATATTAAAATTTACTTAGTCAGTGTACATTAAAATCCATTCAACCATGACAAACAATTCAAAATAAACTAATCTTTATTACTGCCATTTCATAATTCCACAAATAAAATAATAATGAATAACCAAACCGGGCCTCTAACTAAATAACTAATTATAGGACTATCCCAAGGTCTGGTGTCACAATTCACGAACTACTAAGAATGCTACAAATAATGGGCTGAAGAAACTGTATATCTGTTTTGAAAAAAGTAAAACAATATCCGAAAATAAGTGAAGACTCCAGGAATCTGCGGACGCTAGCAGATCTGCCTCGTGTCTCCGAGCAATGACATCAACTACTAAAATCTCCTAACTCTGATCAGTACCTGGAACTGCACAAAAGAGTGCAGAGTGTAGTATCAGTACAACCGACCCCATGTACTGAGTAAGTGCCAAGCCTAACCTCGACGAAGTAGTGACGAGGCTAAGGCGGGCAATGTAGCTTAACATGTAACAACAATATATGAAGCAAGAAGGAAATCTAAAACAAATAAATTAATACTGCAACAACAATAAAAATAACTTTGTCGCTCTTTTTCAGGTCTCAGCTATAACCAATTCTCAATAATTTTCAAATTTCCAAACTTTAACTTTAAATAAAAGTAGTGCCAAAAATATGAAGAATAGTAAAATAAAACATTAAGCTTTTCAAATCTTTATTTTCCTTGAAAATCAGTAAAAATATAAATGTTCTCCCTTATCTCTCCTTGTTGCGGCGTGCAACTCGCTCCCACCTGTCCACCCTTATTGCTCCTCCCTAAATATATCACCTTTATTACTCCTGTTGCGACGCGCAACCAGATCCCACCTGTCCACCCTTATCACTCCTTGTTGCGGCGTGCAACCCGCTCCCACCAGGCATATCATATTAATTTATTCATAAATTTCAAAATTCAGGCCAAGCCTTTCACAATATTTTTGTCTCAACAATAATAAGTAAGAAACTGTATTTTTCTCATAAACTTCATCAATATCTTCTCAACCATGAAACCAACAGGAACATAAGTATATATACTTCGTAAAAAAATGCAAAACTGCTCAATCGTTTGTACCACAAACCAAATAAACAACCAATACTCTTTCCAAAATAACCACCACAAAATTTAACAACAAAGTAATGAAGCCAAGTAGTCATAGAAACAATAATGGACATAGAACAATTAATACTAGAATCAATTAAGTTGGGAACGGAAAAGGGATCATGCTTAACATGCGAATTGGGTGGTGCATAGATACTCGTCACCTCACCTATACACCACACCCATGCATTTCACATATCAAACAAGTGGGGACTCATATTCCCTCAAGTCAAAGTTAGACCAAACACTTACCTCGATCTCCCAAGCAATTCACTATTCTAGCACTACCTTTCCTTCAGAATTTGCTTCTAACCCGCTCGAATCTTATCACAATTTATTCAATGTTATCTATCATAGCCTAAAGGAATCAACTTTATTGAAAAACAATGGTTTTTCTAAGTTTTCCTATTCAAATTCGAAAATCGACCCCCGACCCGCTTGGTCTAAACTCGAGGTTCGGACCAAAACCTGTTTACCCAATCTCTCCCGAGCCCGGATATGCAATTGGTATTGGAATCCGACCTCAATTCGAGGTCCAATTCCCCAAATTTTGAAATTCCTAAGTTCTACCAAAAAATCCCAATTTGTATCATGAAAACTCTAGATTCTTGGTTGAAATCTTGTTAAAAGTTGTTAAGGAATGGAAGGAATTAGTTAAAGATCACTTACCAATGATTTGGAGAAGTTTGGGTCTTTGAAAAATCGCCTATGGAGGTTTAAGGTTTGAGAGAATTAAAGAATTGGTGAAAATCCCGTCAAAAATCTCATTTAATAGGTTGCGGATGTCGCATTTGCGATCCGGAGTTCGCATTTGCGACATCCGGCACCAACAATATTTTTCCGAAACTAAAATGAGCATAACTTCTTCATACGATGTCCAAATTCGATGATTCTTTTTTTCATGGCTCCGAAATTACGATACGGATCTAATGGTTCAATAAAATCTAAATTTAGAGTTCATTTTCTTAGTGTGGTATCATTTTATGCCTGAAGAAACGACAATGAAGCATAAAAAACAAGTGCAACATAGCCTAATCCTATCCGAAACTCACCCAAGCCCTCGGGGCTTCAAACCAAACATGCACGCAAGTCTAAAACACCATATGTACTTGCCCGTACGATCAAATCATCAACCTATCATCAAATCTACGAGTTTAACCTCAAAACGCATGATCTTCTCAAGAATACTTAATTTTTCTAACTTTTTAACTGAATGTCCGAATTACATCAAATCAACTCCGATTCTCATGAAACTTCACAGATAGGACTTAAATAACATAACGAACTTGTTCCGGGCCACGGAACCAAAATATGTGCTCGATATCATAAATTTCACATATTATTTCATTTCTTTATTTCTTGAATTAACTAGCAGAACAATTTTCTTCAAAAATTATTTTCTAAGGCTAGGGACCTTGGAGTTCAATTTCTGGCATACACCCTAGTCCGATATTTTACTGCGGACCTCCCGAGATCGTCGAAACATAGATTCGGGTCCGTTTACTCAAAAGGTTGACCAAAGTCAACTAAAACCAAATTTTAACTCTAGAAATTTCTATTTCCCGCATTTTCATATAAAAGCTTTCCGGATTTACGCCCGGACTACGCACGCAATTTGAGATAATTAGAATTAGTCTTTTGAAGGCTTAGTAGCCTGGAATGGAGTCTTAATTAATAAGATGACCCTTTGGGTCATCACAAACTNCCCCCTCCCATACTGCATTGCATATTTAAATTGGGACTACAGACGTATTCCAGGATCTTTTTCTTGTACTGCATTGCATATTTAAATTGGGACTACGGACGTATTCCGGGAGCTTTCCCCCTATACTGTATTGCATATTTAAATTGGGACTACAGACATATTCTGGGAGCTTTCCCCCTGTACTGCATGATAAATTCTGAGTTATCGGCGGAGTTCCAGTAGATTTATCCCGAAGATATTATGATCGAAAGATATATATTGAAAAGTATAGCTGAAAAGCATTTATCTTGAAGAAAACTATGTCTGAAAAACTTTTATTTCAAAGGTATATTTGAAAAGAATTTGTCTTGCAGAAAACGATGTTTGAAAGGCATTTATTGGGGAAGTATATTTGAAAAGCATTTATTTTGAAGGAACTGTGCTTGAAGATTTCTCTTTATGAAAATGTATGTATATATAGTCGGAGAAAGTATATTTCAAAGTAATTTTCTACTTGCAATGATTATATTCAAAGCTTTCAATATGAACTTACAGGTGAAGGTTTACACTCGAAGTATTATAAAAATACTTTGGACTTTTGGCTAAGGCCTGACGTGGAGACTGTTGCAGGCTGAATTATTACTTGTTCTTATCGTATTGGGGTTTTCAGTTTTCGGGTTGTGTTCTCGTCCATCCTCATGTGTATTATTATGATGTTTCGTTGTATTTTGTTGTATTTTCCTTCCGCTCGAATTTGTTATGTGTTAATTGCATTGTGTAGTCATTAGATAGACGGTATATTCTGTTATTCCCATATTTATGTCTGTTTGATTTGTTAAACCAGTGGGTGTCCTAACTAGTCCTCGTCACTACTTCACCGAGGTTAGTCTTGATACTTACTGGGCACCATTGTGGTGTGATCATTCTACAGTTCTGCACATTTTTGTGCAGATTCCAAGTTTTGCATAGCCGGTCAATCGATAGCTAGCAGCGCGATTGCTGTTGTGGAGACTCAAGGAAAAATCGCTTCAGCATTCGTGGTTTCAGAGTCACCATCTTATCTTTCTGCTGGACTGTTGTACTTAATTCTGAACAGTGATATTTTAGGAAATGTTAGTGTAATCTCTTTAAAGCTTATGACTTGTACTTACTGGGTTCTGGGAAAAGTGTAAAGTGTTGAGATTTATTTCAAAAAGCACTTAATCGATTCTTGTACTATAATTTGATGTTGTTAATAATAGGCTTACTTGGTCCTCAAGACTAAGTGGCGTCACGATACCCAATAGATGGAAAATTGGGTCGTGACATATATCAACCTTCCTATCAGCCTTTGATATACTGATACATCCTTAGGAATTGCATCATCCATTGTACCTCCTACTTGTTTATCAAATTGTAATGTAGTAAACTTTTGAATCAAATCCAGTCGTGTTGAGACTAGATTGCTTCCTCCCAGTCCCAAGTCTGATATTAATTGGAGCGCATACTTCCTTTGATTCAACAATATTTCTTTATTTGATCTCGACACTTCCATTCACAGGAAGTACCTTAGCCGTCCAAGGTCCTTTACTTTGAATTCCTGATGCAACAAATCCTTTATTTCTTGTATGAAATCCTCACTGTTCCCTGTAATCAACAGATCATCAGCATCGATTAAGATTGCCACAAAGACATCATCCTTCCTCTTAGTGAATAATGAGTAGTCAAAGAGGCTTTGTTGATATACAACCTTGAGCAAGGCCTTAGTGAACTTTATATTCCATTTCCTTGAAGCATGTTTTAATCCATACAGTGGTTTTGTTAATTTGCACTCTTTGGTCTCCCTTTGTCTTCTGAATCCTTGAGGCAACTCCATGTATACCTCTTCATATAAGTCACATTGCAAGAATGCGTTGTTCACATCCATTTGGTATAAGTTCCACCCTTTTGAGGTTGCAACTGCAATGACAGTTCTCGGTGTTACCATCTTTGCAACTGGTGAGAATATCTCATAGTAGTCCAAGCCTTCCTTTTGGTTGTACCCCTTGGCTACCAATATTGCCTTGTACCTCTCTACTTCTCTATTAGCTTTATACTTTATCTGATATACTTATTTAGAGCTAATAACATTCTTTCCCTTTGGTAGGCCAACAACCTCCCAAGTGTTGTTCTCCTCCAATGATTTTATTTCTAACTCCATTGCTTTAATCCACCTTCTATCCGTTGATGTTTCTATTAAAATTTATGGTTCTGTTAGTGTTGAAATCTTTACCATCATGCTTCTGCAATTTGCTGAGAATCTGTCATATGAGAGATAGTCTGATATAGGATATAAGGGCTCCATTTGATTTCCTTTTTATAACATAATCATGCATCCATAATGACTCTTTGGTGTGTATCTATGATTTCCTTCTTACTATATGAGAATCATGCTCCATAAGTTCATCCACAACAGGCATTTCAGTGACAGCTTTAGCATCAGCTTGTTCTGAAATATCACTAGTGTTCTGTTGTTGTCCATGTATCAAATGAGGTGTAGTAATGAAGTTCTCAGGTGCACCAAGTTCATCAGGTCCTAATGCAGTTTCAACAGTATTATCATCAATAACCGTGTCATGAATGGAGTTCTCAAATTCATCATGTTCTAGTGCATTGTCAGTAGCATCAGAAAACATCATGGCTTGGAAGTGGAAGTCCATCATCTTCAGCACCTTGTACTTGTTCATGAGGATCTGTCATCACTCTCCCCATGTAAAGAACAAGAAAAGGTGTCTTAACTGGTACTAATTTAGCAGGAACCTATGCAAATGGAAATAGGTGTTCCTTAAACATAACACCCCTGCAAACAAAAAATATTTAGTTGATAGATCATCAGTTTTTACCCCTTCTGAGTTTCTGAATGCCCCAGAAATACTAAGGCCCTAGACCTAGGTGCAAACTCAAATTGATTGCATAGCATAGGAAATCAAAAATCTTAAGATGAGCCAGTGATGGTGGTTTGTTATGTAACATTTCAAATGGTGTTTTCCTTCCTAATAACTCATTAGGTAATCGATTTATCATATAAACTGCAGTTTCTACACACTATCCCCAAAATCTGGTTAGCATATTTGCTTGAAATTTCAATGCTCTAGCTGTATTAAGAATGTGCCTATTTCCATTATTCCATTTTGTTGTGGAGTGTAGTCACAACTACTTTGGTGAATGATCCCATAACTTTTAAATACCTCACTAATTTGTTTGTTAAATAATTTTATCCTATTATTAGTTCTATTCACTTTCACTGTATTTGCATACTATGCCGTCAGCATTGAAAAAACTTTCTTCACAACTATAAGAATATCACTCTTCAACTGAGCAATTTAATCCAAGTATATATGGAATTACCATCAACAATAGTCAAAAGTAAGTTTTTTCTATCATGAGTATGATGCTTATAAGGTCCCAAACATCCATGTGCAGTAGATTCAAAGGACTGTCACTTCTAGATTTACTTCTAGAAAACATCAATCTACTTTGCTTAGCTAATGGACACAGATGACATTCATTATTTATAGCTATATAAACAGTCTTATCACGAAGAAATTCTACATTTCTTATAGTACTAACAGAAGAATGTCCTAGTCTCCTATGCCACAAGTTTCCATCTTCAATATTCTTATGAACTGTAGCATTGCACACAACTACCTTTATTCTGTTGAAGTCATCCTTTACCACATACATGTCACCTTTATCTCTACCCATCCTCCTCACCTTTCCATTGTAAAGGTCCTGAAATATGCAAAAAGCAGGAAAGAAATTTACAGAGCAAGATAGTGCTTTGGTTAATTTTGATACTGACAACAGGTTAAACCAAAACTTTAGGAACAAATAGTACATTGTTAAGTTCCATATCTCTGAGAAAAGTTGCAGTCCCTACATGAGTTATATTTGCCTTCCCCCTGGTAGGTAGATGAACTTGTTCGTCATGACCAACAGTCAATTTAGATTTATTACTCAGTACATCTAAACTGCCACTAATGTGATGTGAAGCTCCTGAATCAGTTATCCACTCAGTACTACCTACATTTTCCATAAGAGATGATACAACACCTGCCATGTTAGCATGATATTGGTCTTACCTTCATTCTTCTTATTCAATAGAGTCGGTATCCCCTTGTATTGTTCTTTTGTGAAATAGGACCTTTCCTGCAGAATTCCATCTCTATTGTTTCCATCATTTTCGCGTGTTGCATTCTCTACACCAGGGTCCCCATTACATTGAAGTCAGATGGATATCATATGAGTTTATAAATGTTTTATTTCAGGTGTCCCTTTAGCCCACAGTAGTCATACTTCATGAAGGTTTTTTTTCCTTTATAAGGTTGGCCTCTCCATGCTTGCATAGCTAGAGGTTCTCCCTTATCTTCTACAGTTGAATAGGATGCAGACCTCTAACTCTCATACTCAATTATCATGGCATAAGCTTGGCCGAGAGTAGGTTCTGTTGATTTCATAAGGATTCGTCTCCTTGCCTAACCATAGGAATCATTAAGTCCACTTAAGAACTACATCAGTCATTATTGAAGAAAGTTATCAACTTGTTCTTTTGATTTTGGACATCCACAATTTGGTGAAGACACCATTGTGTCAAACTCAACCCAAAGTTCTTTCAACCTTGTGAAATACATTAAGACAGAGTCTATCCCCTGCGTAACAGTTGCAATTTCCTTGTGCAATTGGAATATTCGCACTCGAATAACCTTATCAAACCTCTCCCTGAGATCCTCCGAAATCAGATGTGCATTTGATGTATAAACAATTCCGCTAAGTAGGTCTTGAGACACATTGTTCATAATCCATGAGAGCACAATTGCGTTGCAAGTCTCCCAATCCTCATGTAATTCCTTGTCAAATGACTACTTTTTACAAGTACCAGTGACAAAGCCCAATTTCCTCTTAGCTTGAAGAGCAATTCGCATCGAGCACTTCCATATTCCATAGTTCTCTGCTCCTATAAGTTGTACAGGAATCGACACATATCCAGGAGTATCGGAAGGGTGGACAGACAGTGGATGAGAATGATCTATTTTTTATGTACTCATATCGAAGAATTTTGACAAAATCGAAGAAGAATTTTCTGAAATCAAAGACGAATTAGAGTAAAACTTCAGCTACACAGAAGTTTCGAGAAGCAGAATTATCACCCGCTCTGATACCATGTAAACTTCAGTGTGCTCGAGCTTGAGCTAAAGCTCATCAATGGAGAATTAGGGCTTAGCTACCTAGAGAGAAGAGGTAGATTCTAAAGAGATGATTTCTGCATGTGTAGATGAAACTGAACATGATTTCATTATAGTGTAAAATGAATCTACACGTGTATATATACACCCACTAACTTAACCTTCACATTTACAACTAATGTTCATTAGTTAGCTAACTAACTCTCATTAGCTAACTAACACTAACTACCTAACTACAATTCTAACCACTAATATAGTTAATTCCTAACAAGTCAACTATTTTCACAAGACTCCACCTATAGGAATATATTGAATTTGTTGTTGTTATTATTGAAGGAATTACAAGAAAATAGATGTGACTTCACACCATAACAAATAAAGGCCCATGTTTTTAGTTTTTACCGAACCTAACCCATATTGTACATATTTTGAAAGCACTAGCGTATTCAAAACATGTGTTCTTACAACCATTGCTTCTAAAATCTATAGAGTTAATATTTTTTCTTACAACCATTGCTTTCACTCTTTCTTCTTCTCACATCTTCTACATATGCTTCAAGGGACCGTGTATTTTTTGTGTGTCACCTGGTTGCAATGTAAGAAAATTGAAGAGTAGAAACCCACCATTGAAGGTCATTCAAAGTTTTGCTTTCGAAAATAGGATTTTTTTGAAATTGTTAGTTGTTTGGATCGGGTAGTGTTCTAATTGATTGAAAATATCAAAAGGAGTCCATAATTTAAATTTGAAGTGATTTGGAGTAGATTTGAGCAAGATTTGAGCTAAATTTCAGAAAAGACGTAAGGAAGAAGACGAAGTCAGTTTTTTGTATAATTATGTATAATAGTGTATATGAATGTATACACATATCTTATACATTATTATACACTTTTATACCCCTTTATACAAGCGTCTATAGACGAGCTTCTTCCACGATTTTCAGTTGCAATTCTTGTTCAAAACCAGTCCAAATCTCCATTAAATGACTTAAAAATTTATATACAACATTCTTATACTATTTCTAACAAGTCTAAATAACACCCACTCCAAATTTCTCACAAAATCAAATTCGAAATTTAAACCCACATATCTAAGCTTGTTAAAAATATAATTTTCACCATTATTGAACTAATATTTGAGTCGCAGTTACTGATTTGAAAATTAACTTAAAAGCTTGGGCAATCTTTTTTAAAAATTAAATAGTAATTTCGAGACATATTGGAGTTGGATGTTGAGTCTTAGCCCATTATTTTTGGGCTAATTAATTGTAAATTAAAATATGGGCTATAAAATTAAAAAATAGGAAGCCCAATTATTCTTATGTAAAATTTTCCCGCTGTTATTCCTCTTTTTATTTGGGTGTGAGTTATATTCCAGAATCCTTTTCTTTTTCCTTTTGGAACTACTGAGAAGCCAAATTGTATCTTTATCAGATTCTGAATCATATATACTTTAAGCACTTCACTATTCAAACTTTGAAAAGGTAAATGAACTTGAATTATTGAAAGGTGTGAGCATTTTATGTAATAATTTATTAATGTAATGGTATTATAATTTATTAATGTAATGGTATTAAGTATTTCCAAAAATAGTTCAATTGGTAACTTAATTAGTAAAAATAATAACAGATTAACTATTTATGCGCTCATCACAGGTAGCATTTCTTTTTTTCCATTTCGTTCCTTCCCATTTCATTTTTTCCCACGCCGCATCGGGGTGGGGTGGATGAAATGGAGGTTAGCGTCTGGAGTCCTGTGTGACAAAAATGTGCCACCAAAACTTAAAGGTAAGTTCTATAGAGCGGTGGTTAGACCGGCCATGTTGTATGGGGCTGAGTGTTGGTCAGTCAAGAATTCTCATATCCAGAAGATGAAAGTAGCCGAAATGAGGATGTTGAGATGGATGTGCGGGGACACTAGGCTGGATAAGCTTAGGAATGAAGATATTCGGGAGAGGGTGGACGTGGCTCCCATGGACGACAAGATGCGGGAAGCGAGGCTTAGATGGTTTGGGCACGTACGGAGGAGGAGCCTAGATGCCCCGGTTAGGAAGTATGAACGGTTGGCTTTGACAGGCACGAGAAGAGGTAGAAGACGACCTAAGAAGTATTGGGGCGAGGAGATCAGGCAGGACATGACGCAACTTCAGATTTCTAAGGGCATGGCCCTGGAAAGGGAGGTGTGGAGGTCGTGCATTAGGGTTGTGGGTTAGGAGGTAGTTTAGCGTTTTTCCTCGTTGTTCCAGCTAGTCTGATAGTGTTTTGACTAGGATTGCTAGCGGTTTTTGTTCATCGCACTATTTTTATTTTCAGTTGTTATTTTTCTCAATTTTATTATTAGCATAATTATTGTCCTTCCAGTTATTTGTTGTCTTTTATGGTGCTGATATTATTTGTCTGGTTTTTGTTGTTGTTATAGATTTTTTGTCTTTGAGCCGAGGATCTCCCGGAAACAATCTCTCTACTCCTTCAAGGTACGGGTAAGGACTATGTACGCTCTACCTTCCCCAGACCCACTAATGGGATTATTACTGGGTTGAGGTTGTTGTGTACGTCCCCTATCAATGTGGATAACATTTAAAAACGTTATTCTTCCTATCAAATAATGAATAGAATAAACCTAAGAACCATTATTTTTGGGCGTTTTAAGTAATTATTGTCAAAATGTTATCCAAAAAAGATCCAATTAGTATGTCCCATTAGAATCAAATGCCAAAAGCTTACATTGTACCTACATGAAATGTTCTCTTACTAGTGTAGGGGTAGGAACCAAGTCAACTTGACATGCACGTCATTAAAAGAGCGATGTGGCAATCAAAATTAATTGTATTTGCTACGTAAAATGATGTTTTAGAAAAATATTTTTTATGAGAAATGAAATTTTGATATCTGATTATCAAAAATATATTTCAGTGAAAAAATTTCCATCAAGAAAAAAATGACTTCGCGCACTTATTGTCATGGGCGGCTTTCCAGCCATACTCCAGTACCTCTTGGACGCGCCCTGTGGCGTCCTAGCAAGCCTCCCAATGCCTAGCGCCACGGACGGCCCCGTGATCTTCGCCGCACCAAGTGACAAGCGCATATGTGCCTCTGTCGCCCCACCGATTTTCCTCGCTAACGCCCAGCCGCAAGCAGCTGCCAACAGCGCCGCGCGCGCAGATCGTGATGCCTGAGACAAAGTTGCTGACAACGGACATGTTCCTACCTTTGTAGAAAACTAAGTCATTTTCCTTGTAAATATAGAGTAGTTTTATTTCATGTACTTTCATTATGTTTCTCTAGCGTAGTTTGGTCTAGTCATGTACCTTTGGTTTATTTATTTTTTAAGCATTATTAAGGGGGATCAAGCAATCTAAACTTTCTAGCAAGCAATTCTCTGTACCGGTGTCTCTCCTCCTCGACACTATGTTGCCTTCTTTTGTAATAGCTTTCATTAATGCAATCAAGCTTTTATTCAAATCTCATTATTGTTCTCTCAATTGTTGGCATTGGTTTTCCCGCACGGCACTGACAATCTCGTCTAGCATGCGGAGGGGACCTCACTCGGCGGACAGAAACCGCCCTGACATCGGTTGCTTAGCCTTACGTCGCCCTTTAAAATAATCTCAGGAAGGCGCCGCGTAACAGTTGGTATCAGAGCCTAGGCTCGACATCGGACGAGGGAACGCATTGGCATTACCACCATTTCTGACCATGGCGAATCATGGGGACCGCATTGCGGCCCTTGAGGAGACGGTTGACGTACTACGACCCATTGTGGATACGGTGCAGGAACTGAAAACCAGCCTAGTGCAAAGGTTGGACGACCTGGACCGCAGAATGGCCCAGGCCGAAGTTGACATAGGAAGCATGAGTCGCGACTCTGAAGGAGACCGGAAAACGGCAGCTACTGAAGCAACCAAATTTTTTGATAAATTTAAGGGCCTCCAAAAGGAGCGCGCCGAGGATTTAGCCCACAGGGCGCAAGAGGCAGACAGAATGACTGCCATGCAGCAAACTATCGACGACTTGACAGGCCAGCTCAATGTTGTCAATGCTGCTCTACAAGGCTTGCTTCGAGGCGGTGGAAATCAAATCGGGGGTGCTGTGAACCTCGCCCCCATGGCACAAAAGCTGAAGATTCCTGAGCCAAAGCCATACAATGGGGCTAGGAATGCTAAAGAAGTGAAAATTTTCATCTTCGACATCGAGCAGTACTTCAATGTCGTGGGAGGCCTAGAAGAAGCCAAGAAGGTAGCAATTGCTGCCATGTATCTTCAGGGTGATGCTAAGCTCTGGTAGCGAGTGAAGTACGAAGCCATCAGGGTCGATGAAGATGCTCTAGAGACATGGGCGGAACTGAAGGCAGCCATACGCCTATAGTTCTTCACCGAAAATGTTGAGTACAATGCAAGGAGGAAACTACGGGAGCTCCGCCAGACCAAATCAGTGCGGGACTACGTGCGAGAATTCTCCGCACTTATGCTGAACATCCGCGACATGGGGGACAAGGACAAGCTCTTCACATTCCTGGAAGGGTTGAAACCTTATGCCAACATGGAGCTGCAAAGACAAAGGGTACATACCCTTCCCAAGGCAATCCAAGTAGTGGAATGCCTTGGGGACTACCAAATGGAAACTCGGAAGGATAGGCCGCAGCCGCCTGCTTGAGCGGGTTACAAAAGAGGCCAGCCTACCAATGGTGGCCCTAACAGAAGTGGGGGAGACCAGAGTGCAGGCAAATCTAAGGCTCCCTCCTCAGGCAGCAACAATACTGCGTCAAACAACAATAATCGGGGGAGAAATCCCCCCTCAGGGTGCCGTCATTGCGGCGGGCCACATTGAAATAATGAGTGCCCACATGCACAGATGAATGACCATCAAGCTTATGATGATGAAGCATATGATGATGAACAGACCGAACCAGTCGGTGCCTTCAATGCAATTGTTGGTTCTGTGTCTGAGGCATTAGCGGGATCCAGTGCTGGTATCCGCAAGAAGAAGGACCCCCGCCTAATCGCCAAGAAGGGGGAAAAGAAGACGAATAAGGGGACTCCTCCTAAGCAAGAGAGGACCTTGATGTTCGTTGAACTTAAGGTAAACGGAAAACCCATTCGGGCGATGATAGATACAGGTGCTACTCACAACTACTTGGCCTCAACTCAGGTGGAGCGTCTTGGGATAGTTGTGGGAAAGGGTCGGGGTCATGTCAAGGCTATTAACTCACCTCCTCAGCCAGTGGATGGAATATCCAAAGAAGTACCGATGAAGATGGGTTCTTATGAAGGAAAGTTCACCTTGCGCGTCGTGATCATAGATGAGTTTGAGTTGATAGTTGGGCTGGAATTCTTGAGGCAGACCAACACCATGCCCGTACCATATGCGGACATGCTTTTGATGATGGGAGTAAACGGGGCCATGCCCTGCATTTTTCCGTGCATATCCATGAAGATGGCCGCTGAGAACATCTCGTCCTTGCAACTGAAAAAGGGAGTCAAGAGACATGAACCTACATTTCTGGCTACCCTATGCATTGAAGAGGTAGAACGCTCATCGGGTCCACTTCTTACACCCGTAAAGGAGCTACTACTGGAGTTTGAATATGTCATGCCACAGGAAATGCCGAAGCGACTCCCGCCTAGGCGCACTGTGGACCATGAGATTGAGTTGGTGCCGGCTGCGAAGCCACCTGCCCTGGCGCCTACAGAATGTCACAACCCGAACTCACCGAGCTTCGGAGACAATTGACGGAAATGCTAGACACAGGGATCATTGTACCCTCTAAGTTCCCATATGGGTCCCTTGTGCTTTTCTAAAAGAAACATGATGGTAGTCTACGCCTCTGCGTGGATTATCGGGCTCTAAACAAAATTACTGTGAAGAACAAGTATCCTATTCCGCTCATGGCAAACTTGTTCGACAGATTCGGGAGTGCAACGGTGTTCACAAAAATTGACCTGAAGACAGGGTATTGGCAGGTCCGGATTGCCGAGGGCAATGAACACAAGACGACCTGTGTGACAAGATATGGGTCGTTCGACTTCCTAGTTATGTTGTTCGGCTTGACTAATGCCCCAGCCACATTTTGCACCCTGATGAACCAAGTCTTCCGAGAGTACATTGACGAATTTGTGGTGGTCTATTTGGATGACATTGTGGTTTATAGACAAACACTGGAAGAACACCTGGAGCACTTGTGGAAGGTCCTAGCCCGGTTGCGGGAGCATGAATTATACGCAAAGCTATTCAAGTGCTCCTTTGCTCAGAAACAGATCGACTTCCTCGGGCACGTCATTGAGGAAGGGCGGATCAAGATCGACCAGCAAAAGACCCAAGCCATCACAGATTGGCCTCCACCCAAGGATATCCACTCCTTGAGGGCATTCCTTGGCCTATGCAATTTCTATCGACGATTTGTGAAGAACTAATCCCTCATCGCAGTGCCATTAACAAAACTCCTCAAGAAGGTCACGCCTTGGGATTGGGGTCCTAGGCGAGCAGAGGCCTTCAATGCATTAAAAGCGGCTATGTCTAGTAGCCTTGTCTTGGCCCTTCCTGACCTAGCCAAGCCATTCTAGGTACAAACGGATGCTTCTGACTATGCTCTTGGCGGGGTCTTACTACAACACAGGCATCCCGTAACATACGAGAGCCAGAAGTTGAAGGATGCAGAGCGGTGCTATGCCGCCCATGAGAAAGAACTATTGGCTGTCATTTATTACTTACGCCTTTGGAGGCATTATCTACTGGGATCACCGTTCGTGGTCAAGACAAACAACACAGTTGTTAGTCATTTCATGACCCAACCGAAGCTGAATGGCCGACAAGCCCGGTGGTAGGAACTCCTAGCAGAATTTAACTTCAACCTGGAGTACCGTAGCGGGAAGACCAATCATGTTGCTGATGCACTCAGTCGCAGAGTGGACCTAGCATCGGTGTGCCTACTCGCCACCCTAAGGGGGAGCGAAGTAGCCACCTCCATAAAAGACCAGATACAGGACCTACTCATCAAGGATCCCGCTGCACAGTATTTGGTTGATCTAGTAGGACAGGGTAAGACTCTCCGGTTCTATATGGAGGATGGTTTCTTGAAGGTAAAAGGAAACCGACTCTATGTTCCTAAAGGAGAAGATCTGAGAAGAACTCTCTTGGCGGAATGTCATGACACTCTGTGGGCCGGCCATCATGGCGAAGAATGCACCATGGCATTGCTTCGTCGTGCATATTATTGGCCCCAAATGGCCGACGACGTCGCGCACTATGTGAGGACTTGTCTAGTATGCCAGATTGACAAGTCCGACTGCTTGACACAAGCAGGACTCTTGGAACCTCTAGTTGTTCCAAAGAGACCTTGGGAAAGCGTGTCTCTGGATTTCATCACCGGATTACCCAAGGTCGGATATCTCACAACTATCTTGGTTGTGGTGGATCGATTTTCCAAGTATGCCACCTTTATTGCAGCGCCTCAATATATATCAGCAGAAGATACAACTCGACTCTTCTTCTCTCATGTCGTCAAATATTAGGGATTGCCCAAAGACATTGTTAGTGATCGCGATTCACGCTTCACTAGCAACTTTTGGACCTAACTATTTAAGTGCCTCGGGTCAAAATTGAGTCATAGCTCAAGTTTTCATCCGCAATCTGATGCCTAGACGGAGCGGTTCAATGGTATGTTGGAGGAATATCTCCGACACTTTGTTACCGGATCGGAGAAGAATTGGGTGAAGCTCCTGGATGTTGCCCAACTGTGTTTCAATTCCCAAAAGAGCTCCAGTACAAACAAAAGCGCTTTTGAAATTGTTACCGGGCAACAACCGCTACTCCCACACACCGTGAATGCACCAAACACGGGAAAATCTCCCCGCGCTACTAGCTTCTCAACAGAGTGGAAGCGGAATATGGAGATAGTGCAGAGCTATTTGGTGAAAGCCCAAAAGCGGATGAAGAGGCATGCTGATCAGAATCGTCGCTTTGTTGAATACCAAGTAGGAGACAAAGTGATGGTCAAGATCCCAAAGCGGTACTTATTTGCAGGGGTCCATGACCCTCGCCTGTTGAAAAAATATATTGGACCTTTGTCCATTGAAAGGCGCATTGGGAAAGTTGCATACCGGATGGATACCCCAGCTTGGTGGAAAATCCATTCCGTCTTCCATGTCAGTCTACTGAAACCCTTTCGGGAAGACACGGAGGATCCTTCACAGAGCCAACTCACAATACCTAGTATTCGAGGCCCCGGTGCAATCGGAAAAAGGCGGGCCGAAGCTATTCTTGATGACCGGGTAATTCATGCCTCCAGGAAGGATCACCAAGAATTCTTGGTAAAATGGCAAGGGTGTGATGCAGAGGAGAATACTTGGGAGAGGGGAACAAACCTCAAAGCCTACAAGAGCCTAATTGAAGATTATTTTGCAAGTAAGGCGTCGAGGATGTCGCCAACTCAGGTGGGGGAGAATGTCATGGGCGGCTTTCCAGCCATGCCCCATGACCCCTTGGACGCGCCCCGTGGCGTTCTGCAAGCCTCCCAACTCCTAGGGCCACTGACGGCCCCGTGGTCTTGGCCGCGCCAAGTGACAAGCGCGCATGTGCCTCTGTCGCCCCACCGATTTCCCTCGCTAGCGCCCAGCCGCAAGCAGCTGCCAACTGCGCCGCGCGCGCAGATCGTGATGCCTGAGATAAAGTTGCTGACAACGAACCTATTCCTACCGTTGTAGAAAACTAAGTCCTTTTCCTTGTAAATATAGAGTAGTTTTATTCCATGTACTTTCATTATGTTTCTCTAGCGTAGTTTGGTCTAGTCATGTACCTTTGGTTTATTTTTTTAAAGCATTATTAGGGGGGATCAAGCAATCAAAACTTTCTAGCAAGCAATTCTTTGTACTAGTGTCTCTCCCCCTCCACACTGCGTTGCCTTCTTTGGTAATAGCTTTCATTAATGCAATCAAGCTTTTATTCAAATCTCATTATTGTTCTCTCAACTGTTGGCATTGGTTTTCCCGCACGACACTAACAATCTCGTCTAGCGTGCGGAGGGGACCTCACTCGGCGGACAGCAACCACCCTGACATCGGTTGCTTAGCCTTACGTCGCCTTTCCAAAGAATCCCAGGAAGGCGTCGCGTAACATTATAGACGAAGTAATTTTCCGTAGAACTGTCTTGACTTTTAACGATATTTTATTAAACTCCAACTAATACTTTAGATATTACAATCCTTAGTACTCAAAAATTACATAAAAAAATCTATTCGATTTGCTAATATATACTATAATTAATATTTTTTTTAAAAATTATTTTTCTGTCACCATCCGGACACTAAAAAAATATCTTAGAATAACTAGAAAAACATTTCCATGGAAAAATGATTTTTCTCATACCAAACATACTCCAGGTGTGTAAAGATAATATCATCAAGCTCAAAGAAATTTAGTTAACGATTAGGTGATAGATTTCGAAACCACAATATAGTCAAAATACAGTAACATTTAAATTCGGTCCCCCAACTTTAGACGTAAAATAATAAATTAGGTAAAGTAAGTAATTAAGGGTTCATTAGTTTGGTCAAACCAGTTAATCTTGATTTTGAAAAGTCAAATACGGTAGGATGCACATTTCCATTTGTGAGCTCTCTGGTTGGAAGATCATGACGACTATTGATCAAGACTTTATGCTCTATAGGATTAATCTTTTAGCGATGAATTTATTATATTTAAAGTTATAAATTTATATTTATTATTTGTTTTAATTTTAATAAATTTTTCATATAAATTTATGCTCTCAATCGAAAGTACTGAAATACAATAAACCTGATATCTCAAAGCCTCACCCACCCTTGCTAACTACAAACATAAAGAACAAAGGGAGGAACTAATGGATGCAACAAGTGAAGCAATAGGACACAGGAAGTGGAAGAAAAAGCTTCGGTAGGTGAAATTGTGGAAAAAGATATAATATAAAGGGTGTTTGGTACGATCGAAAATATTTTTTGGTAAAATATTTTCTTATTTTTCACTATTTTGTTGCATAAAATAGTTTGGAAAATATTTCCTAGATATCATATTTTTCTGAAACTGAAGAAAAATTACTTTTCTAGAAAAAGTTAAGAAAATATTGTTAGTAATTTGTATTGCTGTAAAATAAATAAAACAGTAAACATTCTGAAAACACAGAAACATAAAGTTAATAGAACTAGAACGTCAAAATAAATTCTGAAAATAGTACAGGAATAAATCGAGCCCACTGAATACACAATGTGTTTTGACCAAAGCCGAAGCCGAGCCGAGCGATCGACGACGGCGCGAGGCTTGCCTTCTTCTCAACTTTTTAAGAGCTAGAAGAAAAGCTTCTCTATATATGCACATAGATTTTCTTTCCTTCTTCCAATGAGGGACAAAGTGCACTCATCCAAAATTTCACTTCCCTCCATTTCTTTTCCCACTATTTTCCATTCACTCTCTTTAAGCTATACCAAGCTTAAAATTAAGCTACACTAAGCTTAAAGACCAACAATCCCCCACGTGAATGGGTAATGGCTATAAAATAAAGGAATGCACGGACGTGTGTGTGTGTTTTACATGCAAGAATTAATTGCATCTGGATAAGTAGGTTTCCCTTTGAACTTTCCGTAGTGAACTTATATCGGATATACTCGGTCAATCGGTAGATTTGATATCTTTAAACCGTCGAGCTTTGTTGTATACCTAGACAACATAAGTCACACAATCAATCCTTAACGATCTATGGTTCTCACGATTGTGTTCGTTTCAGCCATGAACACCGTCTGGTTTCATGAGTGCTTAGAGAATGGGCCTTTACTTTCATTCCCCTTGAAGCGGCTTACACTTCACACTCATATAGGTGATTCCTAAACGTGTAATCCTAAAGACACACTATCTGGTCATATCCTGCCAGACTTAGCAAATCATTAAAAAGCTTTAAGCTTTATTGACTCATCAAAAAGCCTTAATGCTTTACCTTGATTCTGAACATTGTCTTCATCACGAGAATGGGTTGAGTTATTTGAAAATATTGAACCGTCATTCATAACTTTGTTTGATATCTTTGAACCTAGCTCTTGGGATCTCTAGTCTGCTAGGTAGAGTTACCGCAATGATGACTTGTCCTAGGCCTTAACCCCATTCCCTTTGATGATCTTTCAACTGCCTCTCTAGATAAGCCTTTTGTAAGTGAATCTGACACGTTATCTCTTGACTTTACGTAGTCAATTGTGATAACACCACTACAGAGTAGTTGTCTAGCGGTATTATGTCTCCGTCGTATATGATGAGAATTTCCGTTATACATAACGCTCCCTGCCCTGCCTATTGCCGCTTGACTATCACAACGTATAGAAATAGGTGCCAAAGGTTTGGGCCAAAATAGAATATCTTCCAAGAAATTTTCGGAGTTATTCAGCTTCTTCACCGGCCTTATCTAAAGCTATAAATTCAGATTCCATTGTAGAACGGGCGATGCACGTTTGTTTGGATGATTTACAAGACACTGCTCCACCCCCAATTGTGAAAACATATCCACTCATGGATTTAATTTCAGATGATCCAGTGATCCAATTTGCATCACTATATCCCTCGATCACGGAGGGATATTTGTTATAATGCAACTCATAATTTTGGGTATGTTTCAGATATCCCAAAACTCGTTTCATTGCCATCCAATGTATATGATTGAGATTACTTTTAAACCAACTCAGTTTGCTAATAACACATGCTATATCCGGTCGCGTACAATTCATGATATACATCAAACTTCCCAATACTCTTGCATAGTCCAGTTGTGAGTCACTTTCACGTTCATTCTTTGAAGTGCATAACTCATGTCAATTGGAGTCTTGGAAATTTTTTAAATCCTAATACTTGAACTTGTCAAGTACTTTTTCTATGTAGTGAGATTGTGATAATGCTAGACCTTGTGGAGTCTTGTGAATTCTGATTCCTAAGATCACATCAGCAACTCCTAAGTCTTTCATGTCGAATTTGCTAGCCAACATGCGCTTTATAGCATTTATATCTGCCATACTTTTGCTCATTATCAACATGTCATCAACATATAAACAAACAATGACTTCATGACCTGGAGTGTTTCTAATGTAAACACGTTTGTCGCACTCGTTGATTTTAAACCCACTTGCCAACATTGTTTGGTCAAATTTGGCATGCCATTGTTTGGGTGCTTGTTTAAGTCCATAAAGCGACTTACCAAGTTTTCACAATTTCTTTTCTTTACTAGGAACCACAAAACCCTCAGGTTGTTCCATGTAAATCTCTTCCTCCAATTCTCCATTTAAGAAAGCTGTTTTAACATCCATTTGATGGATTTCAAGACCATACACGGTCGCTAATGCCACTAACATCCTAATAGATGTTATCCTCGTTACTGGCGAGTAAGTGTCAAAGTAATCGAGGCGTTCCTTTTGTCTATAACCTTTGACAACAAGTCTTGCCTTATATTTGTCAGTAGTGCCATCAGCTTTCATTTTTCGTTTAAAGATCCATTTCGAACCTAAAGGCTTATTTCCAGGAGGAAGATCAACCAATTCCCATGTATGGTTATCCAAAATTGATTGAATCTCACTATTGACCACCTCTTTCCAAAATGCTGAATCAGAAGACGACATAGTTGCTTTAAAAGTTTGAGGTTCATTTTCAAGCAAAAATGTCACAAAATCTGGTCCAAAGGAAGTAGATGTTTTTTGACGTTTGCTACGCCTTGGATCTTCTACACTTGGAGTATTTTCCTTTGGTTTTTCCCGAGGTCGTTTAGGTCTTTCACTTAACGGCTCGCATTCAGTTTTATACGGATAAATGCTTTCAAAGAATTCAGCATTATCTGATTCCATTATCGTATTAACATGAATCTCGGGATTATCGGATTTATGGACCAAACACCGACATGCTTTACTGTTTGTAGCATATCCAATGAAAAAGCAATCTACTTTTTTTGGTCCGATTTTAACCCTTTTAGGTAAAGGAACTTGTACCTTTGCTAGACACCCCCACACTTTGAAATATTTCAAGTTGGGTTTTCTTTCTTTCCATTTTTCATATGGAATAGATTGCGTTTTGTTGTGGGGTACTCTGTTGAGTATTCGGTTAGCTGTAAGGATAGCTTCCCCCCACAAACTCTGCGGTAATCCGGAACTTATTAATAAAGAATTCATCATTTCCTTTAATGTCCGATTTTTCCTTTCCGCAATTCCGTTGGATTGAGGTGTGTAAGGTGCAGTAGTTTGATGGATAATTCCATATTCCGAACATAGTTCTGCAGATGGAGATTCATATTCTCCACCTCTATCACTTCTAATCATTTTGATCTTATTATTCAATTGATTCTCCACTTCATTCTTGTATTTCTTAAATGCTTCAATTGCTTCATCCTTACTGTTAAGCAAATAAACATAACAATATCGAGTGCAATCGTCAATAAAGGTAATAAAATACTTTTTTCCACCTCGAGATGGTGTCGACTTCATATCGCAAATGTCAGTATGAATTAAGTCTAAAGGATTTGAATTCCTTTCAACAGACTTATAAGGATATTTTACAAACTTAAATTCAACACATATTTGACAGTTTGATTTATTACCCTCGAATTTAGGTAATACTTCTAAATTAATTAACTTCTGCAAGGTTTTATAATTGACATGTCCTAAACGAATATGCCATAAATCATTTGAATCCAACAAATAAGAAGAAGCTGAAATTTTATTCATACTGTAAACAACCATTACGTTTAGTTTGAAAAGGCCCTCCGTGAGGTAGCCTTTTCCAACATACATTTCATTCTTGCTTACAACAACTTTATCAGAAACAAATACACATTTGAATCCATTCTTCACAAGTAAAGAAGTAGAAACTAAATTCTTTCTAATAGTAGGAACATGAAGAACGTTGTTGAGCGTTAACACCTTGCCGAAAGTCATCTTTAGGAATATCTTTCCATAACCTTCAATTTTGGCTGTTGAATTATTTTCCATGGAAATTTCTTCTTTGGGACCAGTAGTAGAGTAAGTCGCAAATGCTTCTTTGACAAAACAAACATGTCGAGTGGCTCCGGAGTCAATCCACCACTCCTTCGGATTTTCAACTAAGTTGCATTCCGAAAGCATTGCATAAAGATCATCAATGTCATAATTCTTTTCCACTATGTTGGCATGTCCCTTCTTCTTATCCTTTTCCGGGAGACGACAATCAGGGGCTTTGTGACCAACTCTTCCACAGTTGTGGCAGTTGCCCTTGAATTTCTTTTTGTTCTGCTCCTTAGTCTGTCCAGAAGATCTCTTCCTCTTCTTACTTTTTGGAGCAGTTTCCTCAACGATATTAGCTCCCATGATCGTTGAATTTCCACGAGATTTCTTCTCGGCTGTTTTGTTGTCTTCCTCAATCTTGAGATGAATCACAAGATCTTCCAACTTCATTTCTTTGCTTGTGCTTAAGATAGTTCTTGAAATCTCTCCACGAAGGAGGCAACTTTTCAATCATTGCAGCCACTTGAAATGCTTCAGTCACGACCATACCTTCAGCAATAAGGTCGTGAAAAATAAGTTGAAGTTCCTGAACTTGGATTCCCACAGTTTTGTTGTCTATCATATTATAGTCTAGAAACTTGACAACCACGAACTTCTTCAAGCATGCATCTTCTGTCTTATACTTCTTCTCAAGTGCGTCCCATAATTCTTTCAAAGTATTCATCGCACTGTACACATTGTACAAGTCATCCTCTAAAGCACTTAAGATATAGCCTTTGCAAAGAAAATCTGCCTGCTTCCACGCCTCAACAATCATGAACTTCTCGTTGTCCGGCATGTCCGCAACAGGCACTGGAGGTTCTTCACTAGTGAATTTCTGCATACCAAGTGTGGTAAGCCAGAAGAACATCCTTTGAAGTTGGCTCCAGAAAATTTCCCCGGTTTTTCTGCCGGTGGAACAACAGTCCGGCTTAACGAGGCTATCGTCGTTGCTGCAACAGTCGCAGAAGAATTTCGGTTATCAATTCCATTTCTCACTGTCAACAACAGAAGAGTTCAATTAATGGAAAAACCAAAACAGCAAACAATACTGTAATTAACAATAAACAGTATGTATAATAAATAAAAATCGAAGTTTTTATATACGGTTTCACAGAAAATGATGAAGTTTTTATGTTCTTCAAATCGTTTTCTGAATTTCAAAACTCTGATGAAGTTTTTATATCTTCAAATCAGAATAATAAAATTCAGAAGGAGTAGAAAATCACACAGGTTTAAATCTCCACAAACAGAATACAGAATATAAAAAAAAATTCCTTTTTGTTAGTAATCTGTATTGCTGTAAAATAAATAAAACAGTCAACTTTCTGAAAATAAAGAAACAGAAAGTTAGTAGAACTAGAACGTCAAAATAAATTCTGAAAATAGTATAGGAATAAATCGAGCCCACTGAATACACACTGTGTCCTTAAGAAAATTATTTCCCTCAAGTACCCGAGGTTTTGGAATATATCCTCCCAGGATAGAACGATTTAACTCCACCAGCTTATCGGTACCAAAAACTCTGGTGATCGGCGAACCACTCAATGGTCGTAAAACAAACTGGAATATTTTGTGCAGAAGAAGAAGAAGAAGATTAGAAAATTTAGTAAGTAAAAATTCTAGGATTCAAGGCATATTTGTAGCTAATTTCGCACTGTTTCTGAAAAGGTTTTGCAACCTTTCAGAACAGTCATAGTTGTTGGAACAGGTGTGAATATTGCGGAAAAATTAAACATGGATTTATAATAATCCGAGAAGGAAAAATGGACCGGACCGGATCGCGGGTCATGGGTTATTCCAGATTGAATTTTCGTTAATTAATTAATTTAAAAGGAATTTTGTCCAAAAATATTAATCAATTAATCTTTGACCAAAGCCGAAGACGAGCCGAGCGACGACGGCGCGAGGTTTGTCTTCTTCTCAAATCTCAACTCTTTAAGAGCTAGAAGGAGAGTTTCTCTATATATACACATAGATTTTCTTTCCTTCTTCCAACGAGGGACAAAGTGCACTAATTCAAAATTTTACTTCCCTCCATTTCTTTTCCCACCATTTTCCATTCACTCTCTTTAGGCTACACCAAGCTTAAAATTAAGCTACACTAAGCTTAAAGACCAACAAATATTTTTCAAAAACTCCACCTACCCTCACATCTAACTCCAATCCCCCTCTACCGCAGACATACCCAAAAAGTTCTTTCTTTTGTATTTTCAATTTTCAGTTTTTTAATTTTTTTGAACCCCCCCCCCCCCCCTCTCCCTGCAAAAAAATAATTATTTTGCTTTTATATTTTCAATTCTGCTTTTTTTATTTTTCAGTTTACAAGTTCGAAATTTTACGAGTTCCAAAGTTATGAGTTCGGGCGTTTATGTGTTTGGAAGTTTGCGGGTTTATAAATGATAGAGTTTACAAGTTAGGAAGTTTAGCAGTTCGAAGGTTGTTGGTTCGAAAGTTTATGACTTCATGTTTATTGTATCTAAATTAATTATGATTTATGAGTACTTTTGAGAAGTTATTTTCCTTAACTTACGTATCAAACACCGAAAATGATTAAGATTATACTTGTTTTCCAAGAAAATATTTTCCGTTATACCAATCACACTCAAAGTCCTGGTGGGAAGAGTATTCGATATCTGCACTGTAGGGCTAGCAAATACATAGCACAATACTCGAGTTACTAACAAGCTGACTCAACTAAGGCTGGCTAACGGGCCGGGCCAAACGGGGCTACGGGCTATGCGGGCCCGGGCTAAACGGGCTATGTGGGTGGAACCGACCCCATGGGCCCGGGCTAAGCGGGCCGGGCTCGCGGGCCAAACGGGCCTAAACAGGCCCGGCCTATTTTTTAAATTTTTTTTTTTATGTAAGGCAATTTCTTGTAAATCTTTGGGATATAAATATTGTAATTCATATGTAAACACAAAAAATAGTAAGTTTCTTCAAATTAATAATAATAGTACTTCAAACTTGCACTAATATTGCATAATAAATTAATAGTACTTCAAATTAAATTAAGAAACTATAACATTACGAATGTCTTGAGAACGCCTAAGATAACTCTTTATTATATGCCTCCTTAAAGAGCCCGTGCCGGTCAACTTTGGACGCCAAGTGTAGACACAACCACAGTGCTTGCACTTTACTATGTAAAATTCTTCATTTTCTTCTACCACATTATACTATAATTCTTCATTTGTTGAAATTTAATTTTAGTTTCAGGGTGTTTAGTATGTGTCTACTCAAACTACCCGTACCGCCACGGCGGTCATTAAATTTATGAGACATCAACAGCCCACAAGTTTTACACTTAGCCTTATTTTGATCTC
>ML279406.1:5000-16416 GCA_005239495.1 Nicotiana undulata | reverse complement strand
GTTTTATGGCTAGAAATTTTAATTAGGGTACTTAAACAGATTAATCATTGCTCAACACTATGTATTTGTTGTCATACTCTTCTGCCATGTATTAGTATGATTCCGTAGTTGCTAATGATGTTTCTCTATTTGTGAATTGAGGCAAAATAAAGTTTTTTTAGGATGAACCTGGTTCATCCATGCTGGTTCACATAACTGACAAGGTACGTTTTCATCTCCATACATGTATTAGTTCAACTACAGTCATACATGAGTAGGACTCTATTTTTTTATGGTTCAGTTCAAATTCTTGTACTTACCCAAAATGAACCAGTTTCAAGAAGTTCCGTCTCATTAAATTAGCCTAGTTTTAGGGGGAAAGAAACGGTCTAATCAATGTCAAATCACTGACAGTCCTTAATCGATTAGTATCCTACTTGTGTTAATACTCGTCTGTTACAATTACCCCAGCCACAAGTTATAAATAGGCCATCATTACCCATAGTGAATAAAGCTATAGACGAACCCTGTTCAAGTCATTCAACACTCAAATCTTCATTGTCTTTTGCCCTTTCTTCTTTTTCTCTCAAAAAATTAAAAATGTCATTTGCTTCATCTGATTCTCAAAATCGTGACTACGATGAAGGAGTATATGAGTCTGATTCCCCACCAGTATATAGTTCTGAATCCTCTGAGACACCTGAAACCCCTGAATACCATGAGGCCCTTAGAACTACACAAAACCCTATTCCAGCCCCAAAACCCCATCGTGTCAAGGTTCTTGCACGAAAATCTGTGGCTTCAGGGTCACGAGCAAAGTACTTGGAAGATTTGTTACAGGATGAAGAATAACCCAAACCTGATTCATCCAGTGAATCATTTAAATCTGCACAAGAGGACGATGCACCTGGTTCGTCAAGTGCTGAGAAAGGTAATACTGATGTTACCTTTGTGTTAAATTCTGAAAATAGATTAGTGTTGGTTGGATCTGTGGTGGATGTGGAAGTGCCAAGAAGGCCAAGAAAAACTGGGAAAATTAGTGTGAATGAGTGAGATGCAGGTGTGAGGGGTTCTGGGAAGGATGGTTCCATACTCAGTATTTGTGGCCCCATTCCTGATAATCTTGAAGATGATGTCGTAGTTTTAGGGGGAACTAATGAAGTGGAGGATGCTGCTGCTGGATTAGAACAACTTATGAAGGAGATAGATGATCGTGTTTCTTCTGGGTAAGAAACCTTGGCTGGGAGACTTAAGAAACTGGGGGACTCATACAACCCCAAGAAGGGAAGGACTCCCAAGTCCATTAAGTCTAAGGCCTCAAAGAAGAGGAAAACTGATGAGTCTGTTGGTGTACATGTTCCAAGGGTACGAGCTACAAGAAATATTGTTCGTGTAGAAGAGGAAAAGCTAGAAAAATCTCTTAAAGAGAGCAAAAGAAAGAGAGCTGAGAAAGGGAAAGCGGAAGTATGGGAGCCTATTGAGGCTATTGTTGTTGATGAGATGTTGGAACTGGTCCAACAGAATGAAGAGGTTACTCCATTGGTGGTCAAGACACCCAAAGCAAAATTGACTAAGACTTCCTCAAAGAAGTCAGCACCTATGTCTGCTACCACTGTGGGTACATCTACAAGGACACGGTCCAAGGTAAAGTCGAAGAAGAATGTTCAGATTGTTGAGAAAGATAATGATCCTGATTGGAGTGGAGATGATGAGAAGGAGGTTGGAGAAGTGTCGATGGATAGAGTTTCCATGTTTGGCAAGCGACATATTTTAAAAGGAAAATTACTGAAAGACCTGGAGGATCCAGGTATGAGGTACTTAGTGGATTTTCTGGCGGCTCAAGGCTGGAAGGACATGGTCCTTCGCTTGGAGGGCAGGCTAGTCAGAAATGAAGTAGTGGAATTCATGGGGAATGCAACTGTGATTGGAGGAAGGGTTACATCATTGGTCAGGGGAGTTGAAGTCTCTTTTGACGCACAAGAACTGGGAGTCATTCTAGACATTCCATCTGAGGGATATGATGATTATACAAGGCAGAGATGGCCTTGCTTGGATGGAATGGCCTCAGCACTTACCATCACCAGATTCTTTTGTGACAATGAAGAAGAGCCTGAGCCCAGGGCAGTGTACAAAAGTGAGATGAAGCCTGAACACAAGATGTTCTTTGAGTTTGTGATTAAATTTTTGCTACCAAGACAAGAGCGAAGGCACATTGCAAACTATATGGATCTAACGCTCATGGAGTGCCTATATAGAGGCAAGCAGATCAATTGGCCATCTTTGATCATCCAGCTTTTGGACAGGGTGGTAAATGGCACCAAGGCCCATGCGATTCCTTATGGATTTATACTTACTGCAGTTCTGGGTCATTTTGGAGTTCCCACAAAGAAGGCTGAAATGGCTACTGCTAAGGATTTCTTTGGGAAGGACACTTTGCTGTCTTGTGATTACACTGTCAGTGCCCCGGCAGATGAACCTCGTTCATCTCGGAAGCAACCGGTTAACAGCAAGGTCCTTACTCTGGTGCAAGAAAGTGAGCAAAAGGATATGGAGATCCTTCGCTTGAAGACTCGCTTAGTTGAGGTAGAAGGTGAGCGTGATGCTCTCAAAGCTGAATTAGCCAAGGAGAAGGAGAAAAATGAGGGTGTCTTACACCAAATGTTGTCTCTTCTCCAAACCAAGAGTCCTGCCTCGTCTGCACCACCCCAAACTTAGGAATTTCCAGAACTACCCCCTCCTATCCTATCAAGTGCCCAGTTCGGGACTGTGTCTAGTTGTTTGTTTCAGTTTTTTTATTTCTGTCGTACTCATGTTTTGATTATCTTTGTTTTAATCTGTTTTGGTGTTGATCAACCATGTTAATTAAATGAAAGCTTGGTGTTTTGACAAATGTCTCTATTTATGATTTAGCTTACATTATTGGTTTCTTGTGTTGATTAATCATGTTTGCACCTGCAGTTGCCTAAATTGGCCATGAGTAAGAATTAATTATTGGTAAGTATCATTTTGCAAATTTTCGATGATGCCAAAAGGGGGAAGATGTGCTCCAGTTATTGTTTCATTTTTTGAAATTTTTTTGAAGTGATATTTATAACCTAATGAACCTGGTTCTTGATGATTAATGCTCACAAAATATNGCACACACTTCTGTATGAAGCAGTTGGATCGCAAATAGTACAAGTCTAGGAGATATTAGTGTTTACTAAATATCAAAGAACTAAGAGAATGTCTCCTAATACGAAAAGGTTGCAAATTGATAGAGAAGACAGAAGTTGATTTCAGCTAGGACAGGAATAGAGGTAGGAAGTTGAGTTACAATCAATCTTGTCTACCAAGGAAGAGTTGGATCAGAATTGTATCATGGACTCAACAAACGGCCTCTATAAATAATCAAAGTATTACTGCTGAAAGAAGTGACGCACAAGTACAAAAGTGAATCAAGTTCTGAAGCAAAAGTTCCAGAGGTTTTGCAAGCAGAATTGTTGTGCGATACAAAGGCTACAGTTCAACTAGAAGGAACAGTTTCATTGTTTGTATATCGAGTCTAGTTGATTGTAGTAGGAGTTTAAATATTGTATCTTATCAGCTTTATTAGAAGCAAATTGTAATAGGTACAAATTGATCAAGTTAGAGTTAGCTTGAATTCTGTAGAAATTAGCTAGAGGCTAGTTGATACAAAGAGGATTAGAGTTAGTCCTAGGATTACAAAAGAGTTTATTTTGTAAGTCCGTTTTGGCTCAGTGTCTAGTGAAGAGTTTGAGCAAATCCTTCTGAGGAATAGGTCGTGGTTTTTTCATCTTTTGAGCCAGGTGTTTTCCACGTAAAAATTCTTGTGTCTTTACTATTACTGCTTAATTATTCCGCAAACTGTAGTAAGTAGTAGATTAAGAAGAACCAGGTTCTTCTTATTAGACAACACTCGAAAATTGGGTACTGCACAATTAACTTATAATATTGTGTAGTATTAAAGTCTAAAACATCAATATCCTGCATAAATAGGAACTATCAGGCAGATTGGCTAAATGGGCAATAGAACTAAGCGAATATGACATTGTTTATCAACCTAGGACAGCAATAAAGTCTCAGGTCTTAGCCGATTTTGTCCCAGATTTTAATACTAATATAATTCCTGAAGTAGAAAAGGAATTACAGATCTTTACCGGAGCTAATCTAGAAATATGGACTCTATTTACTTACGGTTCTTCTAATGTTAAAGGAGTTGGTCTAGGAATTGTCTTGATACCACCTTCGGGTGAAAAGATAAGGCAAGCTATTAAATGTTATACTATCACTAACAATGAAGCAGAGTATGAAGATGTCATTGCAGGACTTGAATTAGCACGAGAACTCTCAATAGAGCAGATCGTGATCAAAAGTGACTCTCAACTGGTAGTGAACCAGATGCAGGGGACTTACACCGCTAGAGAAGCTCGAATGTAGCAATATTTGGAAAAGGCACAGACCTAGTGAGGCAATTCCAGTCATGGAAGATCGTGCAAATACCCAGAGAGGAAAATGTAGAAGTGGATGCGTTAGCTAACCTCGCATCAGTTACAAATGTAATGAATAAAGAAAATGCTATTGTGATACATTTATTCCATTAAGCAATTGACCAGGATCAGAATGAGGTAACATTTAATAATCTAACCTGGGATTGGAGAAACGAAATTGTAAATCTTTTGCAGAATGGTACCGTGCCTGAAGATAAGAAAGAAGCTCAAGCACTTCGACTAAAATCTGTGCGGTATTACCTAGTTCGTGACACTTTATATCGCAAAATATTTGGTGGTCCCCTAGCAAGGTGCCTCATACCTAATCAAACTAAGTACGTGATGAAGGAAGTACACGAAGGATATTGTGGAAACCACGCAGGTGGAAGATCTCTAGTAAAAACTTTAATCAGAGTAGGGTATTATTGGCCTATGATGGAAGAAGACGCTGAAAATTTCGTAGCTAAATGCGATAAATGTCAGCGATATGCTAACAACATGCATCGACCCGCAGAATTACTACATCCGGTCATATCACCTTGGCCATTTATGAAATGGGGAATGGATATAGTAGGATATCTACCCCAAGCCAAAGGAAAGGTACGATTTTTACTTGTATTAACAAATTATTTCTCAAAATGGGTAGAAGCAAGTGCTTTTAAACATGTACGAGAACAAGAAGTGAAAAGCTTCATTTGGCGAAACATCATATGCCGCTTTGGTGTCCCAAAGGAAATTGTATGTGATAATGGCCCGCAATTCATAGGCTCACAAATCACGGAATTCTTCTAAAGCCGGCAAATCAAACGTATCACTTTTTCACCGTATCATCCCGTGGCTAATGGGCAAGCTGAGTCAACAAATAAGATCATCATCAATAATTTGAAGAAACAATTGGAAAAATCAAAAGGAAATTGGCATGAAGAGCTACCAGGAGTATTATGGGCTTATAGAACTACAACAAAAACAACCACGGGAGAAACTCCATTCGCACTTGTCTACGGCTAGATGGACCTAATACCAGTGGAAATTGGTGAACCAAGTACGAGATTCACAGCAACAACAGAAGAAACAAACAACGATGAGTTGAGAACAAATCTGGATTTACTTGAACAAAGGAGAGAAGCCGCTTTAATTCGCATGGCAGGTCAAAAGAAAATTATAGAGCGGTATTACAACAGAAAATCTCACCTCAGATATTTCAAAATTGGGGACTTTGTCCTTAAAAAGTCTTTCAATCAACAAAGGAGGCTGGAGCAGGAAAGTTAAATCCAAATTGGGAAGGACCCTACAAAGTGCGTGGTATTGCTGGAAAAGGTGCTTATGAACTGGAAACCATGGACGACAGAATCTTGTCAACAAGTTGGAATGTTGTTCATTTGAAGAAGTATTATTTCTAAGCAAAAGGAGTACCCACTGTCAAGTATCATTACGTACGATTTTATTTAGTACAGTTAAAGTTACACTAACAATTTTATATGATAGGCAAAAAGCTAACCCATAGCCAAACGATGATATTAGACCTGAATAGACACGGGGAAGTAACTGAATTCCTAGTCTAGGGTTACAACCTTTCTGATGGACATTTCAAAGAGTTAAACGGTCATCATCTAAACTATATACCTTCGAGTCCCGTATGTTTTTCCTTTTCAAGAAAAGGACCACAATGAAGGAATAGTCAAGTGCTCGAGATTTCATTCTTCAAAGCGCAAACACTTGGGGGCTATACAGTATAGAAGGAAATGAAGACTATCAAAAAAGTCAAAGCTCAAGAAAGAAGACTAACAAAAAGTCAGAGCTCAATCCTAGAGACCTATTTTACCCATCAAATCAAAAGTTACGAGCGAAATCAAAGAGCCGAAGACAAAAACACAAAGCCTGATTCAGAAACCGACAAAAAACATACTCGTAAATGTAAACGAATGTTTAGGTCAAAGGCAAAATTTAGTTACGGGTTGAAATTTGTACCCTTGTATTTATTCAAAATCTGTTGTAAAAGAAAACAGTTACGAAAGAGTTATAGACGATACTTGAACACATGTAAAGTATTATGAAAGTTCAAATAATACAAAAACTTTCTTCAAAGCATTACTCAAATAAGCATGTGAATTTTTATCTCTTTTTTGTATATTTATACCATAATGAAGTTGAGATGTCTTCTTCATTAAGTGTCGTTCATAAAAGGGCCGTCTTTTATAAATCGTGCTTGTTTCGAAAAGACCCGAAGTATTGAAGCATTTTTAATGCAAATAACAAAGGGTAAAACAAAAATTTTAACATAAAGCATTTTTATGCAAACACTTAAGAGTAAAACAAAAAATTGAAAAACACAAGTCATGCCAAGAAATTTAAATATTAATATTATACGACGGTAAAAACTAAGTATCAACTTAGTCCAAACCGAATTCGTTTATACAAAATTGCCCCTAAGTTGTCATTGGGAACTTACCAACCAAACTTTACCCCCAAATGGCCTGGGGGTAACCACCAATTGATTCACCAAAAGAAAAAAAGAAAGGGGTTAACAAACACTTTCACTAGACACTGGGGGGATTATCCTCATCAACAGAAGGAGCAGCTTGAGATGGCAAGGGTTGGCAAGCAAATTCATCAGGCACAGTTTCATCACCCACGGAAACTTCAACTTCAGGTGATGAAAAACTTTGACTTTGCTGAGACCTTTCAATTGTCTCCTTAGTTTTGGCAATTTCAGCTTGTAAGTCAAAATTTTCCTAGCCCATTTCCATCAATGTATCAAGACGGGCATTCAAATAAGCCCAACTTACATCAACGGCCACCTTACCCTTGAGAGCTTCATAGTCCTCTTTCCATTGTTCAACGTCCGCTCTCAGCTCATCTCTCTCAACCGCAGCAGCATCATAAGAAGCTTGTAAAGGAGAAAATGATCTCTCCGGAAATTGAACCTTGTTAGAGGATTCACGGAGGTCTTCTTGAGGTTGAGTGAGCGATTGCACGAGTTCACCAGCATAAGCCTCCTTCTGGTTTAGAAAATCCTTCAAGCTTCTTATTTCTTCAGAAGCACGGGAAAGCTGTTCTGCAAATGAGGATTCCAGGATGTTCTTATCCTTTCCAGCTTGATTCGACGAAGCCTTCTCAATGGCTAATTCTGCTGCTATCACTCTAACATGCTGCTCTAAGGTATACTTTTCCTCCTCTACTGCTTCCATATCAAGTTAAAGGCTCTCAAATTGTTCCTTCCAGTTATCAGCCTCGGTATGGTAGTCATTCACTAACTGCTCTGTATGTATGATCCTTTTGATCAACTCTGTACCAATGAGATTGATCTACACAAAAGAGGGAAGTTAGATACGGTAAAGGCTAATTTTAAGAAGAAATAACACGAATGATACCTTTAAAGATGAGTGCACAATCTCATTCATCCATGCCAGGGATCTATGGCTTTCCAATTTTGACTTTTCAACCGGGCCTATCAGAGGCTTCAACCACACATCCGCCTGGCCTGATTCTTTAAGAGGCTACCTTCTACAGGAACCTCGATAGGCCCACTTACCATAAATGAGTATCCACTTACCAAATATTTAATTGATAAATAAATGGTAAGTGGGGGGACTATATGTATTGGTAAAAAATAGACATCACACGTGTAATGTCTTCGATGACAAAGCAATCTACGTGGAGCAATAAAAAAGTGACAGTTGGATGAGAGCTTAGAAAGAGGTACGGGGTAAAACACCCACGAGACAATTAGAAGCGGGGGCTCCGGTCTAATTGAGGAGTTGAAGAGACACGGTCAGAATGAACCAGGACAGAATAAAGTGCAGATTCAAAGATCTTCAATCAATGAGCCAAACGTTAACAATTACGATTACCTATTGTAACGTTACATTAATGAGATAAATAATCATTAAGAATAGTAGACGTTATATTAAGAAATTCCCTATGAAAGGGAGTAAGATCCCACTTGTATGGCTACGTTTGAACCACTACTGAAATATATTTACATTTCTGTGCTTTTATTATTTTCCTATTTTACAAGTCTAATTTTTATTATTGTTCTGAGTGAATTTTCTTAGTTATCAGAAGCCCGAATACTTCTTAAAATAACTTTAACTAAGAATCTGGTTCTTTGGTTAAACATAGTAAAGCTTGGACAAATGGATAACAATCGCCTAATTAATGTTTTTGCAAAAGGCAAATTGGATTAACAAAGTATCCCATTTCTTTTTTAGTCATAAAATGATCCCACATTTTAGAATTAGTTATTCTATCTCTAATGTGGTCCTACGTCAGAGCAACCCTATTCAACTGAAACGTCTGCCGTTTGACTTCAATTGAATTAGTACAAGAATTATAGTATATAGTACTACCTTTTGTTTAAATGGACGTCTAAAGTCGCATGTTGACTTTTCTCCTTGTATGAAGACCATGAACATTCAATTTCAAATGGATGTTATTTAAATGTCATAAAAATTGACATTTCGTTGACTTGTTGGGCGTGGGAGGCAGGGCTTCAATTAGGGCTGCCCAAGATTAAAATCAATTGGTCAAATCTACATCACAACTCATAATATTATTGTAGGTTACAAATGTGTTTGAGCCGGGGTTAGATTTAGGATACAAGTTATGAGTTCATCAGAATCCACTAGGTTTAATTCAAATTGTACATTTATATTAAGAAATTATTTACTATGTATAAATAATCTATTCCGATTACATATATTTTATTCTAAAATCTAGAACTCAAATACTTAATTAAAATCATGGATCTGCTTCTGCTTATAGGTAGTCGAATTTATTTGAATTGACATTAACCTACCACCTCAAAGTAACCTAACATCAACTTTTCGCAAAGTAACATATAAAACTCTAGTAAGTATGGGTTTAACTTTTTTATAATAATAGTGCAAACTTTTTCTGCATTATCATGTCACCTTAAAGTTATTTCAAAGTCCAGAAAAAAAAAGTTATTTCAAAGTAACTTTTCATAATTAATTAATAAAATTAATAATGAAGTAATTACCTTCTATAACACGTTAATTTATTTTATATTATAGATGAATATGACTTAAACTCGATCAATATAACCAATGAATTCTTGCCAAATATATAGTCATAGACTCATAGTAAGGTCCCAAGAATTTATGCAAGAAGAGTAGGAAGATAAAAGTTCAACCTTGTGAAAGCTGAATTGTATTTGGTGAATACTTGAAAACAACAATTATTTGGCTTCCTTTGCTATCAATTTGGTAACAACTAACATAATTATTCTTTTTGTCATGCACGTATAAACAAACGTAATGAAGTGTATTTTATTTGTTTGGTGCTTTTGCAATATATATATATATAGTAGTGCTTTTCCTTTTTCTTCCACTTCCTTTTGTGCATTGAGGATAATTACCTATGTCATTAAGTTTGCGCTTTTTGACCAAATATATTTTAGCTATTATCCAGAAATCGTCATGCACGTAAAAGTATTTGATCTTCTTGAAATACAAAAATAATCACTATTCTTGAATTGAAAAAAATAAAAATCATCGGAAAAATTATACTTCTAACTGAATATCGCATCAGATGTGCTTATTTTTAATTTTCTCATGTATCAATTGAAAACTGCATTAATTATACGGAGATTATTTTTGTTATGCAACCAATTAAACATCTCACAACATCAAATACCATTCATGACAAAGCTCATTCACACTTTTTTATTGAAGAATAAATCTAACAGCTTACTTAACCCTTTAACCTAAAAATAATTAGTGAATAATATATAATATATAGATTATGATATGTATAATTTGTGGTTAAAAAGTAAACACTAAATCGGATCAGCTATTTGAGTAAAGATCCTAAGTATTTTAGCCCGAAATTAATACGAGCAATATCAGTCATAGTATTATTTTTTTCCTCCTCTTCAAAGGCAAATTAACTAAGTAGTGATATTTTAATGATAGTACCCTACATTTGGGTGCAATCTTAGGTTCTATCTTTTGCTTAGATGCCAAGGAATTTTAGTAGTCCTAGAATATACATATACCAACCCACTCATACAATACATAACCATGTTTGAGTGACACGTTTCACAATACTTATCACTATCATTCGATGTTATTTAATTATCACGATTCATAGTATTTTGTTGTTATTTTACCTAATTTCAGACACAACATTTTGCAGTCAACGTAGTTTACCCACCTTAACAACCTTTTTTATCTTCTTCCTCCTGAGAACAATGACAATAATTATTTATTATGATAGTTTAGTGATTATTATAGTATCTAGTAAGCTTTTATAGGGGATCTAAGTCAAATCAAACATGGAACCAACACTTTCCTCTCTTTTTGTTTCTTATTTCTTTTTTTCTTTTTTTTAATTTTCCTTTTTGTCCTTTTAGAGGTGGTATATATACTAAAAACGGAAAGAAGGTTTAATGAGAACTTTTTACTCCTCTCTAATATTGCAAATCAAAGTAGTAAACGGCATCATAATATTGTTTCCTTTTGTCTTTTTGTTTTCTTGAGCCGAAGGTCTTTCGGAAACAACTCTTTTGGGGTAGGAATAAGGTATGCGTACGCACTAACTTTGAAATATCATTCAATTCTTCATTAACCACAATATTTTAATTTATATTTTGGTTGAGAAAGAAAGTATTTAGGCATTTAAAGTCAAAATTGGTCCCCATTTGGAGGCCAAAGATTATGAAAATACAACTGGAATGATATATATTATTAAAAACCCTAGGTTAATTAGCTGTATTTAATTACTCTATCGGTAAGAATAATACATGCTCCTACTTATTAATGCATGCTTACTCAATAACTTATGCATGTAACTATTAGCTCCATGATGGATGGCCTCGCATGCTTCCCCCTTTAAAGCTAATTATGCAAATGCATCTAATTTCTTTCACTACGTAAAACCAATGATGCTGTCACGTATATCTTGAGTCTTGACATTATTATTCT